>JAXCLR010059958.1:0-15712 GCA_035584095.1 Annona squamosa | reverse complement strand
GAGTGAAATAAAGTCAATTAGATTGAGTAGTAGTCAATTCTTGGTAGTCGAAGTTCATTCTATCTAATTCAGTTCATTTAAGTCCACTCGAATGCTTTTAAGTTCATTCGTTCCTATTTGAATGTAAATGAAATATATGGATTATAATTAGTTCTATTTGATTGAAGATCGATCCATTCGATTCTGTTGCTTTCAGTCCATTTGAATGCGTCCTCATTAGAGGGAAATAAAGTCAATTAGATTGAGTAGTAGTCAATTCTTGATAGTCGAAGTTCATTCTATCTAATTATGTTCATTTAAGTTGACTCGAATGCTTTTAAGTGCATTCGTTTTCGTGCTTTTACGTTCATTTGTTCCTGTTCGAATTTGAATGAAATCATGAAATTGTAATCAGTTTTATTTGATTGAAGTTCTATCCATCCGATTCTGTTGCTTTGAGTTTATTTGAATGCGTTAAAGTGTTCTTGTTCTCATTAAAGTGAAATCAAGTCAATAAGATTGAGTAGTAGTCAATTCTTGGTAGTCAAAGTTCATTCTATCTAATTCAGTTCATTTAAGTCGACCCGAAGGCTTTTTAGTTCATTCGTTCCCGTTTGAATGTAAATGAAATCAGAGGATTATAATCAGTTTTATTAAATTGAAGTCCCATGCATCCGAGTCTTGTGCTTGTATTCTATTCGAATGTGTTAAAGTTTGCTCATTCTCAATAGAAGGAAATCAGGTAAATTAGATTGAGTAGTAGTCAATTCTTCGTAGTCAAAGTTTATTCTATCTAATTAAATTCATTTAAGTCGACTCGAATGCTTTTAAGTTCATTCATTCTCGTTGGAATGTAAATGAAATCAGCGGATTGTAATCAGTTCTATTTGATTGAAGATCGATCCATTCGATTCTGTTGCTTTTAGTCTCTTTGAATGCGTTAAAGTGTTCTCGTTCTCATTAGAGTGAAATAAAGTCAATTAGATTGAGTAGTAGTCAATTCTTGGTAGTCGAAGTTCATTCTATCTAATTCAGTTCATTTAAGTCCACTCGAATGCTTTTAAGTTCATTCGTTCCTATTTGAATGTAAATGAAATATATGGATTATAATTAGTTCTATTTGATTGAAGATCGATCCATTCGATTCTGTTGCTTTCAGTCCATTTGAATGCGTCCTCATTAGAGGGAAATAAAGTCAATTAGATTGAGTAGTAGTCAATTCTTGATAGTCGAAGTTCATTCTATCTAATTATGTTCATTTAAGTTGACTCGAATGCTTTTAAGTGCATTCGTTTCCGTGCTTTTACGTTCATTCGTTCCTATTCGAATTTGAATGAAATCATGGAATTGTAATCAGTTTTATTTGATTGAAGTTCTATCCATCCGATTCTGTTGCTTTGAGTCTATTTGAATGCGTTAAAGTGTTGTTGTTCAAATTAAATTGAAATCAAGTCAATAAGATTGAGTAGTAGTCAATTCTCGGTACTCAAAGTTCATTCTATCTAATTCAGTTCATTTAAGTCGACCCGAATGCTTTTTAGTTTATTTTTTTCTCGTTCGAATGTAAATAAAATCAAAGGGTAATCAGTTCTATTTAATTGAAGTTCCATCCATCCGATTCTTTTGCTTGTATTCTATCTGAATTTGTTAAAGTTTGCTCATTCTCAATCAGAGTGAAATCAAGTAAATTAGATTGAGTAGTAGTAAATTCTTCGTAGTCAAAGTTTATTCTATCTAATTAAATTCATTTAAGTCGACACAAATGCTTTTAAGTTTGATTCGTTTCTTGGTCGAATGTTAATAAAATCTAGGGAATGTAATCAGTTTTATTTTTTTGAAATTCCATCCATCAGATTCAATTGCTTTAATTATTTTCGAATACGTTAATGTTTGCTTGTTCTCGTTAGGGTGAAATGAAGTCAATTAGATTGTGTATTAAGTAGTAGTCAATTCTTGATAGTCCAAGTTCATTCTATCGAATTCAGTTCATTTAAGTCGACTTCAAATGCTTTCAAGTTCATTCGTTTCACGTTCGAATGTAAAAAAAATCTAGGAATTGTAATCAGTTCGATTTGATTGAAGTTCCATCCATCCGATTCTGTTGCTTTGAGTCTATTTGAATACGTTAATCTTTGTTCATTCTCATTAGAGTGAAATCAAGTCAATTAGATTAAGTAGTAATCAATTCTTGGTAGTCAAAGTTCTTTCTTTCTAATTCAGTTCATTTAAGTCGACTCAAATCCTTTTAAGTTCATTCATCCCGTTCGAATATTAATGAAATCAAGGGATTGTAATAGTTCTATTTGATTGAAGATCCATCCATCCGATTCTGTTGCTTTGAGTCTATTTGAATACGTTAATGTTTGCTCGTTCAAATTAGAGTGAAATGGAGTTAATTAGGTTGAGTAGTTGTCAATTCTTTGTACTCCAAGTTCATTCTATCTAATTCAGTGCATTTAAGTCGTCTCGAATGCTTTTAAGTTCATTCATGCTGTTTGAATGTAAACGAAATCATAGGATTGTAATCAGTTCTATTTGATTGAATTCCATCCATCCGATTTTGTTGCTTTGAGTTTTTTTCGAATGCGTTAAAGTTTGCTCGTTCCCATTAGAGTAAAATCAAGTCAATTACATTGAGTAGCAGTCAATTCTTGATAGTCCAAGTTCATTCTATCGAATTCAGTTCATTTAAGTCGACTCGAATGCTTTCAAGTTCATTCGTTTCACGTTCGAATGTAAATGAAATCTAGGAATTGTAATCAGTTCTATTTGATTTAAGATCCATCCATCCGATTCTGTTGCTTTGAGTCTATTCAAATACGTTAATATTTGCTCGTTGTCATTAGAGTGAAATGGAGTCAATTAGATTGAGTAGTAGTCAATTCTTTGTAGTCCAAGTTCATTCTATTCAATTAAGTTCATTTAAGTCGACTCGAATGCTTTTAAATTAATTCGTTCCATATTCGACTGTAAATGAAATCATGGGATTGTAATTAGTTCTATTTGATTGAAGATACATCCGTTTAATTCTGTTGCTTTGAGTCTTTTCGAATACGTTAATGTTTGCTCCTTCTCATTAGAGTCAAATCAAGTCAATTAGATAGAGTAGTAGTCAATTCTTGGTAGTCAAACTTTATTCTATCAATTTAGTGCGTTTAAGTCGATTCGAATGTTTTTAAGTTCATTCATTCCCGTTCGAATGTAAATGAAATCAGGGGATTCTAATCAATTCTATTTGATTGAAGATCTATCAATCCGATTCTGCTGCTTTGAGTTTATTCGAATACGTTAATATTTGCTCGTTCTCATTAGAGTGAAATCAAGTCAATTTGATTGAGTAGTTGTCAATTTTTTATAGTTGAAGTTCATTCCATCTAATTGAGTTCATTTAAGTCAACTTGAATGCTTTAAGTTCATTCAAGTCGACTCGAATGCTTCAAGTTGATTTGTTTCACGTTCAACTATAAATGAAATCTAGGGATTGCAATCTGCTCTATTTGATAGCAGATCCATCCATCCAATTCTGTGTCTTCGAGTCTATTCTAATACATTAATGTTTGCTCGTTCTCATTAGAGTGAAATCAAGTCAATTACATTTAGTAGTTGTTAATTCTTGGTAGTCAAAGTTCATTCTATCTAATTCAAATCATTTAAGTCGACTCGAATGCTTTTAAGTTTATTAGTTTCACGTTTGAAAGTAAATGAAATCTTGGAATTGTAATCAGTTCTATTTGATTGAAGCTCTATCCGTCCGATTCTATTGCTTTGAGTCTATTCGAATACGTTAATGTTTGTTTGTTCTCATTAGAGTTAAATTAAATCAATTACATTGAGCAGTAGTCAATTGTTGATAGTCCAAGTTCACTCTATCTAATTCAGTTCATTTGAGTAGACTCGAATGCTTTTAATTTTGTTCGTAAATGTAAATGAAATCGAGGGATTGTAATTAGTTCTATTTGATTGTAAATCCATCCATCCGATTCTGTTGCTTTGAGTTTATTCGAAAATGTTAATATTTGCTCGTTGTCATTAGAGTGAAATAGAGTCAATTAGATTGAGCAGTAGTCAATTCTTTGTAGTCCAAGTTCATTCTATCTAATTCAGTTCATTTAAGTAGACTCGAATCCTTTTAAGTTCATTCGTTTCACGTTCGAATGGAAATGAAATCGAGGGATTGTAATCAGCTCTATTTGATTGTAGATCCATCCATCCGATTTTGGTGCATTGTGTCTATTTGAATGCGTTAGAGTGTTCTCGTTCTCATTAGAGTGAAATAAAGTCAATTAGATTGTGTAGTAGTCAAAGTTCATTCTATCTAATTCAATTCATTTGGGTCGACTCGAATGCTTTTAAGTTAATTCGTTTCCTGTTCGAATGTAAATGAAATTAGGGGATTGTTATCAATTCTATTTGATTGTAGATCGATCCATCCGATTCTGTTGCTTTCAGTCTATATGAATGCGTTAAAGTATTCCCGTTCTGATTAGAGTGAAATAAAGTCGATTAGATTGAGTAGTAGTGATTTATTCGTAGTCGAAGTTCATTCTATCTAATTCAACTCATTTAAGTCGACTTAAATGCTTTTAAGTTCATTCATTTGATGTTCGAATGTAAATGAATTCTAAGAATTGTAATCAGTTATATTTTATTGAAGATCCATCCATCCGATTCTGTTGCTTTCAGTCTATTTGAATGAGTTAAAGGAATTTTCATTCTCATTAGAGTGAAATAAAGTAAATTAAATTGAGCTGTAGTCAATTCTTAGTAGTCGAAGTTTATTCTATCTAATTCAGTTCATTTAAGTCGACTCGAATGTTTTTAAGTTCATTCGTTCCCCGTTCGAATGTGAATGAAATCCAGGGATTATAATCAGTTCTATCTAATTGAAGATCCATCCATCCGATTCTGTTGCTTTGAGTCGTTCTGAATATGTTAATGTTTGCTCATTCTCATTAGAGTTAAATCAAGTCAATTAGATAGTGCAGTAGTCAATTCTTTGTAGTCAAACTTCATTCTATCTAATTTAGTTTATTTAAGTCAATTCGAGTGCTTTTAAGT
Organism: Annona squamosa; assembly: GCA_035584095.1. NCBI lineage: Eukaryota > Viridiplantae > Streptophyta > Magnoliopsida > Magnoliales > Annonaceae > Annona > Annona squamosa. Next base: position 10,675 of record JAXCLR010059958.1, on the reverse strand, counting down.
TAATTCATTCCCGTTCGAATGTAAATGAAATCAGGGAATTCTAATCGGTACTATTTGATTGAAGATCGAGCGATTCGATTCTGTTGCTTTGAGTCTATTTGAATGCGTTAAAGTGGTCTCGTTCTAATTAGAATGAAATAAAGTCAATTGGATTGAGTAGAAGTCAATTCTTGGCAGTCGATGTTCATTCTATCTAATTCAATTCATTTGAGTCGACTCGAATCCTTTTAAGTTCATTCATTCCCATTTGAATGTAAATGAAATCAGGGGATTGTAATTTGTTCTATTTGATTGAGGATCGATCCATCCGATTCTGTTGCTTTGAGTCTATTTGAATGCATTAAAGTGTTCTCGTTCTCATTAGAGTGAAATACAGTCAATTAGTTTGAGTAGCAGTCAATTCTTGGTAGTCAAAGTTCATTCTATCTAATTCAGTTTACTTAAGTCGAATCGAATGCTATTAAGTTCATTCCTTCCCATTCGAATGTAAATAAAATTTAGGGATTGTAATTAGTTCTCTTTGATTGAGGATTTATCCATTCGATTTTGTTGCTTTTAGTCTATTCGAATACGATAATATTTGTTTGTTCTCATTAGAGTGAAATTAAGTCATTTAGATTGAGTAGTTGTCAATTTTTGGTAGTCGAAGCTCATTCTATCTAATTCAGTTCATTAAAGTCAACTCGAATGCTTTAAGTTCATTCTTTTCACATTCGACTGTAAATGAAATCTAGGGATTGTAATTAGTTATATTTGATTGCATATCCATCCATTTGATTCTGTTCCTTTGAGTCTATTCGAATACGTTAATGTTTGCTCATTGTCATTAGAGTTAAATAGAGTCAATTAGATTGAGTAGTAGTTAATTCTTGGTAATCAAAGTTCATTCTATCCAATTCAACTCATTTATGTTGACTCGAATGCTTTTAAGTTCATTCGTTTCATATTCAAATGAAAATTAAATTTAGGAGTTGTAATCAGTTCTATTTGATTGAAAATCCATCCATCCGATTCTGTTGCTTTGAGTCTATTCGAATACGTTAACATTTCCTTGTTCTCATTGGAGTGAAATCAAGTCAATTAGATTGAGTAGTTGTTTAATTCTTGTTAGTTAAAGTTCTTTCTATCTAATTTAATTCATTTAAGTCTTCTCGAATGCTTTTAAGTTCATTCGTTTCATGTTCGAATGCAAGTGAAATCTAGCAATTGTAATCAGTTCCTTTTGATTGAAGATCCATCTGTCCGATTCTTATCCTTTGAGTCTATTCAAATATGCTAATGTTTGTTCGTTCTCATTAGAGTGAAATCAAGTCAATTACATTGAGTTGTAGTTAATTCTTGGTAGTCAAAGTTCATTCTATCTAATTTAATTCATTGAAGTAGCCTCGAATGCTTTTAAGTTCACTCGTTTCACGTTTGAATGTAAATGAAATCCAGGAATAGTTCCATTTGATTTAAGATCCATCCATCCGATTCTGTCGCTTTGAGTCTATTCGAATACGTTAATATTTGCTCGTTGTCATTAGAGTCAAATGGAGTCAATCAGATTGAGTAGTAGTCTATTCTTTGTAGTCCAAGTTCTTTCTATCTAATTCAGCTCATTTAAGTCGACTCGAATGCTTTTAAGTTCATTCTTCCCGTTTGAATGTAAATGAAATCTAGGGATTGTAATCAGTTCTATTTGATTGAAGATTCAACCATCCGATTCTGTTGCTTTGAGTCTATTCGAATACGTTAATGTTTGCTTGTTCTCATTACAGTGAAATCAAGTCAATTAGATTGAGTAGTTGTTATTTTTTTTAGTCGAAGCTCATTGTATCAGTTCATTTAAGTCGACTCGTATGTTTTAAGTTCATTTGTTTCACGTTCGACTGTAAATGAAATCATGGGATTGTAATAAGTTATATTTGATTGCAGATCCATCCATCCGATTCTGTTGCTTTGAGTCTATTCGAATACGTTAATGTTTGCTCATTCTCATTAGAGTGAAATGAAGTCAATTACATTGAGTTGTAGTTAATTCTAGGTATTCAAAGTTCATTTTATCTAATTTAATTCATTTAAGTTGACTTGAATACTTTTAAGTTCATTCGTTCATCGTTCGAATGTAAATAAAATCTAGGAATTATAATCAGTTCTATTTGATTAAAGATCCACCTATCCGATTCTGTTGTTTTGAGTTTATTTGAATACGTTAATGCTTGCTCGTTCTCATTAGAGTGAAATAGAGTCAATTAGATTGAGTATTAGTCAATTCTTTGTAGTCCAAGTTTATTCTATCTAATTTAGTTCATTTAAGTCGACTCAAATGCTTTTAAGTTCTTTCATCCCATTCGAACATAAATGAAATCATGGGATTGTAATCAGTTCTATTTGATTGAAGATCTATCCATCCGATTCTGTTGCTTTGATTCTATTCTAATACATTAATGTTTGCTTTTTCTCATTAGAGTGAAATCAAGTTAATTAGATTGAGTAGTTGTAATATTTTTTTAGTCGAAGCTCATTCTATCTAATTCAATACATTTAAGTCGACTCGTATGCTTTAAGTTCATTCGTTTCACATTCGTCTGTAAATGAAATCTGGGGATTGTAATCAGTTCTATTTGATTGATGATCCTTCCATCCGATTCTGTTGCTTTGAGGCTATTCAAATATGTTAATGTTTGTTCGTTCTCATTAGAGTGAAATCAAGTCAATTACATTGAGTAGTAGTCGATTCTTGATAGTTCAAGTTCATTCTATCCAATTCGGTTCAATTAAGTAGACTCGAATGCTTTTAAGTTGATTCATTTCACGTTTGAATGTAAATGAAATCGAGGGATTGTAATCAGTTCTATTTGATTGTAGATCCATCCATCCGATTCTGTTGCTTTGAGTCTATTTGAATACGTTAATGATTGCTCGTAGTCATTAGACTGAAATAGAGTCAATTAGATTGAGTAGTAGTTAATTCTTGTTAGTCAAAGTTCATTCGATCTAATTCAATTCATTTAAGTTGACTCGAATGCTTTTAAGTTCATTCGTTTCATGTTCGAATGTAAATAAAATCTAGGAATTGTAATCAGTTCTATTTGATTTAAGATCCATCCATCCGATTCTGTTGCTTTCAGTCGATTCGAATACGTTAATGTTTACTCGTTGTCATTAGAGTAAAATAGAGTCAATTAAATTGAGTAGTTGTCAATTTTTGATAGTCGAAGTTCATTCTATCTAATTCAGTTCATTTAAGTTGACTCGAATGCTTTCAAGTTCATTCCTTCCTGTTCGAATGCAAATGAAATCTAGGAATTGTAATAAGTTCTATTTGATTGAAGATCCATCCATCCGATTATGTTGTTTTGAGTATATATGAATGCGCTAATGTTTGCTCGTTCCCATTAGATTGACATCAAGTCAATTAGATAGAGTAGTTGTCAATTTTTGGTAGTCGAAGCTCATTCTATCAAATTCAGTTCAATAAGTTAACTCGAATGCTTTAAGTTCATTCGTTTCATGTTCGAATGTAAATGAAATCTAGGAGTTGTAATCAGGTTTATTTGATTGAAGATCCATCCATCCGATTCTATTGCTTTGAGTCTATTCGAATACGTTAATATTTGCTCATTCTCATTAGAGTGAAATCAAGTAAATTAAATTGTGTAGTTGTGAATTTTGATAGTCGAACCTCATTCTATCTAATTTAGTTCATTTAAGTCGACTCGAATGCTTTAAGTTCATTCGTTTCACATTCGAATGCAAATGAAATCTGGCAATTGTAATCAGTTCCATTTGATTGAAGACCTATATGTCCGATTCTTATCCTTTGAGTCTATTTGAATACGTTAATAATTGCTCGTTGTCATTAGAGTGAAATAGAGTCAATTAGATTGAGTAGTGGTTAATTGTTGTTAGTTAAATTTCATTCTATCTAATTCAATTCATTTAAGTCGACTCGAATGCTTTTAAGTTCATTTGTTTCATGTTCAAATGTAAATGAAATCTAGGAATTGTAATTAGTTCTATTTGATTGAAGATCCATCCATCCAATTCTGTTGCTTTGAGTCTATTCGAATATGTTAATGTTTTCTCGTTGTCATTAGAGAGAAATAGAGTCAATTAGATTGAGTAGTTGTCAATTTTTGGTAGTCGAAGTTGATTCTATCTAGTTCAGTTCATTTAAGTTAACTCGAATGCTTTTAATTTCATCCGTTCAAATGCAAATGAAATCTAGGGATTGTAATCCGTTCTATTTGATTGAAGATCCATCCATCCAATTTTGTTGCTTTGAGTCTATTCGAATACGTTAATGTTTGCTCGTTCTCATTAGATTAAAATCAAGTCAATTAGATTGAGTAGTTGTCAATTTTTGGTAGTCGAAGCTCATTCTATTAAATTCAGTTCATTTAAGTCTACTCGAATGCTTTAATTTCATTCCTTTCACGTTAAACTGTAAATAAAATCTAGGGATTGTAATCAGTTCTATTTGATTGTAGATCCATCCATCCGATTCTGTTGCTTTGAGTCTATTCGAATACGTTAATATTTGCTCATTCTCATTAGAGTGAAATCAAGTCGATTAGATTGAGTAGATGTTAATTCTTAGTAGTCAAAGTTCTTTCAATCTAATTCAATTTATTTAAATCTTCTCGAATGCTTTTAAGTTTATTTGTTTCATGTTCGAATGCAAATGAAATCTTGCAATTGTTGTCAGTTCTATTTGATTGAAGATATAACTATCCGATTCTATTGTTTTGAGTCTATTCGGATACGTTAATATTTACTCGTTCTAATTAGAGTCAAATCAAGTCAATTACATTGAGTAGAAGTCAATTCTTGATAGTTCAAGTTCATTCTATCTAATTCAGTTCAATTAAGTAGACTCGAATGGTTTTAAGTTGATTTGTTTCACGTTCGAATGTAAATGAAATCGAGGGATTGTAGTCAGTTCTATTTGATTGAAGATCGATCCATCCAATTCTGTTGCTTTTAGCCTATTTAAATGTGTTAAAGTGTTCTCATTCTCATTAGAGTTAAATAAAGTCAATTAGATTGAGAAATAGTCAATTCTTGGTAGTCAAAGTTCATTCTATCTAATTCAGTTCAATTAAGTTGACTCGAATGCTTTTAAGTTCATTCGTTTCACGTTCGAATGTAAATGAAATCTTGGGATTGTAATTAGTTTCATTAAATTGAAGATCGATCTATCCGATGCTGTTGGTTTGAGTCTATTCGAATACATTAATCTTTGCTCGTACTCATTAGAATCAAAACAAGTCAATTAGATCAAGTAGTAATCAATTCTTGGTAGTCAAAGTTCATTCTATCTAATCAAGTTCATTTAAGTCGACTCAAATGCTTTTAAGTTCATTCATTTCACATTCGACTGTAAACGAAATCTAGGGATTCTAATCAGTTCTATTTGATTGAAGATCCATCCATCCGATTTTGTAGCTTTGAGTCAAATCAAGTCAATTAGATAGAGTAGTAGTCAATTCTTGGTAGTCAAAGTTCATTCTATCTAATTGAATCCATTTGAGCCGACTCGAATTCTTTTAAGTTCATTCGTTCCTGTTCGAATGTAAATTAAATCAGGAATTGTAATCAGTTCTATTTAATTGAAGATCGATCCATCTAATTCTATTGCTTTGAGTCTATTTGAATGCGTTAAAGTGTTCTCGTTCTCATTAGAGTGAAATAAAGTCCATTAGATTGAGTAGTAGTCAATTCATGGTAGTCAAAGTTCATTCTAGCTAATTCAATTCATTTTAGTCGACTCAAATGCTTTTAAGTTTATTCGTTTCGGTTCGAATGTAAATGATATCAGGGGATTGTAATCAGTTCTATTTGAAGGAAGTTCGATCCATCCGATTCTGTTGCTTTCAGTCTATTTGAATGGGTTAAAGTGTTCTCGTTCTCATTAGAGTGAAATAAAGTCAATTAGATTGAGTAGTAGTCAATTCTTGGTAGCTGAAGCTCATTCTATCAAATTTAGTTCATTTAAGTCGACTCGAATCCTTTAATTTCATTCGTTTCACATTCGACTGTTAATGAACTCTAGGGATTGTAATCAGTTCTATTTAATTGAACATCGATTCATCCGATTCTGTTGCTTTGAATCTATTCGAATATGTTAATCTTTGCTTGTTCTCATTAGAGTTAAATCAAGTCAATTAGATTGTGCAGTACTCAATTCTTTGTAGTCAAAGTTCTTTCTATCTAATCAAGTTCATTTAAGTCGACTTGAATGCCTTTAAGTTCATTCTTTTCACATTCGAATGTAAATCAAATCTAACGATTGTAATTAGTTCTATTTAATTGAAGATCGATCCATCCAATTCTGTAGCTTTGAGTCTTTTCGAATACGTTAATGTTTGCTCGTTCTCATTAGAGTCAAATCAAGTCAACTAGATTGAGTAGTAGTCAATTCTTGGTAGTCAAACTTCATTCTATCTAATTTAGTTCATTTAAGTCGATTCGAATGCTTTTAAGTTTATTCATTCCCATTCGAATGTAAATGAAATCAGGGGATTGTAATCAGTTCTATTTGATTGAAGATCGATCCATTCGATTCTGTTGCTTTCAGTATATTTGAATGCGTTAAAGTGTTCTCGTTCTCATTAGAGTGAAATAAACTCAATTAGACTGAGTAGTAATCAATTCTTTGTAGTCGAAGTTCATTCTATCTAATTCGGTTCATTTCAGTCGACTCGAATGCTTTTAAGTTCATTCGTTCTCATTTGAATGTAAATAAAATCTAGGGATTGTAATCAGTTCTATTTGATTGAAGATCCATCCATCCGATTCTGTTGCTTTGAGTCTTTTCGAATACGTTAATGTTTACTCGTTCTCATTAGAGTCAAATCAAGTCAATTAGATAGAGTAATAGTCAATTCTTGATTGTCAAACTTCATTATATCAAATTTAGTTCATTTAAGTCGATTCAAATACTTTCAAGTTCATTTGTTCCTGTTCGAATGTAAATGAAATCTAGGGATTGTAATCAGTTTTATTTAATTGAAAATTGATCCATCTGGTTCTGTTGCTTTGAGTCTATTCGAATACGTTAACCTTTGCTCGTTTTCATTAGAGTGAAATCAAGTCAATTAGATTGAGTAGTAATCAATTCTTGGTAGTTAAAGTTCATTCTATCTAATCAAGTTCATTTAGACTCGAATGCTTTTAAGTTCATGCGTTCCACATTCGACTGTAAAGGAAATCTAGGGATTGTAATCAGTTCTATTTGATTGTAGATCCATCGATCCGATTCTGTTGCTTTGAGTCTATTCGAATACTTTAATGTTTGCTTGTTGTCATTAGAGTGAAATAGAGTCAATTTGATTCAGTAGTCGTAGTTAATTCTTGGTAGTCGAAATTCATTCTATCTAAATGAATTCATTTAAGTTGACTCGAATGTTTTTAAGTTTTCGTTTCATGCTCGAATGTAAAGGAAATCTATGAATTGTAATCAGTTCTATTTGATTGAAGGTCGATGCATCCGATTCTGTTGCTCTGAGTCTATTTGAATGCATTAAAGTGTTCTCGTTCTCATTAGAGCGAAATAAAGTCAATTAGATTGAGTAGTAGTCAATTCTTGGTAGTCAAAGTTCATTCTATCTAATTTCAATTAATTTGAGTCGACTCGAATGCTTTTAAGTTCATTTGTTCCCGTTCGCATGTAAATGAAATCAGGGGATTGTAATCAGTTCTATTTGATTGAAGATCAATCCATCCGATTCTATTGCTTTTAGTCTATATGAACGCGTTAAAGTGTTCTCGTTCTCAATAGAGTGAAATAAAGTCAATTAGATTGAGTAGTAGTCATTTATTGGTAGTCGAAGTTTATTCTATCTAATTCAATTCATTTAAGTCGACTTGAATGCTTTTAAGTTCATTCGTTTCGCGTTCGAATGTAAATGAAATTTAGGGATTGTAATCAATTTTATTTGATTGAAGATCCATTCATCTGATTCTGTTGCTTTGAGTCTATTTGAATACGTTAATGTTTGCTCGTTCTCATTAGAGTGATATCAAGTCAATAAGATTGAGTAGTTGTCAATTTTTGGTAGTAGAAGCTCATTCTATCTAATTCAGTTCATTTAAGTCAACTTGAATGCTTTAAGTTGATTCGTTTCATGTTCGACTGTAAATGAAATCTAGGGATTGTAATCAGTTCTATTTGATTGCATATCCATCCATCCAATTCTGTTGCATTGAGTTTTTTCGAATACGTTAATGTCTGCTTGTTCTCATTAGAGTAAAATTAATTAAATTAGATAAAGTAGTAGTCAATTCTTGGTAGTCGAAGTTAATTCTATCAAATTCAGTTCATTTAAGTCGATTCGAATGCTATTAAGTTCATTCGTTCTCGTTCGAACGTAAATGAAATCAGGGGATTGTAATCAGTTCTATTTGATTGAAGATCGATCCATACGATTATGTTGCTTTCAGTCTATTTGAATGTGTTAAAGTGTTCTCGTTCTCATTAGAGTGAAATAAAGTCAATTAGATTGACTAGTAGTCAATTCTTGGTAGTTGATGTTCATTCTATCTAATTCAGTTCTTTTAAGTCGACTTGAATGCTTTTGAGTTTATTCCTTTCATGTTCGAATGTAAATGAAATCTAGGGATTGTAATCAATTCTACTTGATTGAAGATCGATCCATCAGATTCTGTAGCTTTGAATCTTTTCGAATACGTTAATATTTGCTCGTTCGCATTTGAGTCAAATTAAGTCAATTAGATAGAGTAGTTGTCAATTCTTGGTGGTTAAACTTCAGTCTATCTAATTCAATTCATTTAAGTTGACTCGAATGCTTTTAAGTTTATTCATTCTCATTCGAATGTAAATGAAATAAGGGGATTGTAATTAGTTCTATTTGATTGAAGATTGATCCATTCGATTCTGTTGGTTTGAGTCTATTTGAATGCTTTAAAGTGTTTAAAATATAGTCAATTAGATCGAGTAGTAGTCAATTCTTGGTAGTCGAAGTTCATTCTGGCTAATTCAATTCATTTGAGTCGACTCGAATTCTTTTAAGTTCATTCGTTCCCGTTCGAATGGAAATGAAATCAGGGATTGTAATTAGTTCTATTTGATTGAAGATCGATCCAACCGATTTTGTTGCTTTCAGTCTTTTTGAATGCGTTAAAGTGTTCTCGTTCTCATTCGAGTGAAATAAAGTCAATTAGATTGAGTAGTAGTCAATTCTTGGTAGTCGAAGTTCATTCTATCTAATTCAGTTCATTTAAGTCAACTCAAATGATTTTAAGTTCATTCGTTCCCGTTCGAATGTAAATGAAATTTAGGGATTGTAATAAGTTCCATTTGATTGAAGATCGATCCATCCGATTCTGTTGCTTTGAGTCTATTTGAATGCGTTAAAGTGTTCTCGTTCTCATTAGAGTGAAATAAAGTCAATTAGATTGAGTAGTAGTCAATTTTTGGTTGTCGAAGTTCATTCTATTAAATTCAGTTCATTTAAGTCGACTCGAATGCTTTAAGTTCATTCATTTCACGTTTGACTGTAAATGAAATCTTTGGATTGTAATGAGTTCTATTTGATTATAGATCGATTCTTGGTAGTCAATTTTTGGTAGTCGAAGCACATTCTATCAAATTCAGTTCATTTAAGTCGACTCGAATGCTTTAGCTTCATTCGTTTCGCGTTTGACGGTAAATGAAATCTAGGGATTGCAATCAGTTCCATATGATTGCAGATCCACCCATCCGATTCTGTTACTTGAGTCTATTCAAATACGTTAATGTTTGTTGGTTCTCAATCGTGTGAATCAAGTCAATTAGATTGAGTAGTTGTTACTTCTTGGTAGTCAAAGTTCTTTCTATCTAATTCAATTCATTTAAGTTGACTTGAATGTTGTTAAGTTCATTCGTTTCACCTTGGAATGTAAATGAAATCTAGGAATCTTGATAGTCCATGAATATTCTATTTAATTTAGTTCATTTAAGCAGACTCGAATGCTTTTAAGTTGATTCGTTTCATGTTCGAATCTAAATGAAATCGAGAGATTGTAATTAGCTCTATTTGATTGTAGATCCATCCATCCGATTCTGTTACTTTGAGTCTATTCGAATACGTTAATGTTTTCTCGTTGTCATTAGAGTGAAATAGAGTCAATTTGATTGAGTAGTAGTTAATTCTTTGTAGTCAAAGTTAATTCTATCTAATTTAATTCATTTAAGTCGACTCGAATGCTTTTAAGTTCTTTCATTCCCATTCGAATGTAAATGAAATCAGGAGATTGTAATCAGTTCTATTTGATTGAAGATCGATCTATCCGATTCTGTTGCATTGAGTCTATTTGAATGCGTTAAAGTGTTATCGTTTTCATTAGAGTGAAATAAAGTCAATCAGATTGTGTAGTAGTCAATTGTCGGTAGTCGAAGTTCATTCAATCTAATTCAGTTCATTTAAGTCGACTCCAATGCTTTTAAGTTCATTCGTTCCCATTTGAATGTAAATGAAATCTAGGGATTGTAATTAGTTCTATTTGATTGACAATCCATCCATCCGATTCTATTGCTTTGAGTCTTTTCGAATACTTTAATGTTTGCTCGTTCTCATTAGAGTGAAATCAAGTCAATTAGATAGAGTAGTAGTGTGGCGCCCCGAACCGAGGTGCCTAGAAGCCTTACTCCGGGATCATTTTGATTGGTAAACGTGACTCAGGATTG
>JAXCLR010059948.1:0-15715 GCA_035584095.1 Annona squamosa | reverse complement strand
GAAAGGTAGACACCACTTTGTTTATCAAGTACAAAGAAAAAGATATCTTGATTATTCAAATTTATGTTGATGATATTTTTAGTGCTACTAATGAGATCCTTTGTTAAGAATTTTTTGAGCTTATGCAGAAAGAATTTGAAATGAGTATGATGGGGGAGCTGAATTTCTTCCTTAGACTACAAATTAAGCAATTAAGTGAAGGAATCTTCATAAATTAGTCCAAGACCAAAGAAATGTTAAAGAAGTTCGGCATAGAAAACAGCAAAGGGGCAAACACACCAATGAGCTCAACCATTAAAATTGACAAAGATGAGAAAGACAAACCAGTTGATTTAAAATTATATAGAAGTATGATAGGTTCTTTATTATATTTAACTGCTTATAGGCCCGATATACTGTTTAGTGTTTGTATGTGCTTTAGATTTCAATCATGTCCAAAAGAATCACACTTGGTAGCTATAAAAAGAATTTTTAGATATTTAATAGATACTACGAATACAGGACTTTGGTATCCAAAGGATTCTAATTTTGATCTAATCGGCTACTCGGATGCGGATTTTGCCGGTAATAAGGTAGATAGAAAAAGCACTAGTAGAATATGTTAGTTTCTTAGGAACATGTTGGTTTCATGGTTTTCAAGAAAATAAACTAATGTTGCTCTATCTACTACGGAAGCCGAATATGTTGCCACCAGGAGCTGTTGTGCCCGACTGCTTTAGATGAAACAACAACTTAAAGACTATGACATGAATTTTAAAGATATACCAATTAGATGTGATAATACAAGTGCAATATGTTTAACTAAAAATCCAGTATTGCATTCTAGGACCAAGTATATAGACTTTAGATATTATTTTATTAGAGAACATGTAGAAAATCATGACATATGCTTGGAATATGTAAAAACAAAAGAACAAATTGTAGATATTTTTACCAATCCTACAACAAAAGAACCATTTTATAAAATTAGAAATGATATAGGAATGCTTGAATTAACTTAGAAACGCACAAACTGAGGGGGACCATAGGTTCAGGGGGAGTAGCCATTCTTAAAGGATTAACCCACTCTATCTTTGTTTTTGATTAATTGACAAAAAGGGGGAGAAGAGATAGGGATTTGAGTCTCGGTCTTAAATGTTTGTCTGAATGGTTTTAACTTGTGATGTATTAAAAGTGCAATATGTCTATTAATATTATGTTTTTAACTCGTGATTTATTGGAAGTGAAATATGCATGCTAAACTTCAAAATGCACAAATAGTATGTTTAAAGATATTGAAAGACATACACTAAAATCGGTTTTGTCAATCATCAAAAAGGGGGGGATTGTTGGAAACATGTGGAAAATAAGTCAAGTTTATGTTTTAATGATCAACAAATCAATTTGAGTAAGTTTTGGTTACTAACATATTTGTAAATATGATTAAAGGTTACAAAAATGAAGAAAATGAAGCATGACAGGTCAAGTCGACTCAGGAATCGACTTAGGCCAAGTCGATTCCCAAGTCGACTCAAGAGGCGACTTTGAAGCGTTATTTTTGTTCAGAGTTGAAATCGGGGACGAGAGCTGTCAAAGTCGCACCCAAGTCGACTCCGCATGCGACTCAGGTGAAGTCGCAGATCAAGTTGACTCTAGTAGTGATTTCGAAGCGTCATTTTTGTCTAGAGTTGAAATCAAGGAAAAGAGCTGCCGAAGTCGCATCCCAAGTCGACTCCGCATGCGACTTGGGTAAAGTCGCAGACCAAGTCGACTCTAACTTCGACTTCAGTGTGGAACTTGCAGATCAAGTCAGCTCAATGCTAGATTAAAGTGAAGATGAAGGCCAAGACGACTCAAACACTTAAATGAAGATCAAATGAGGATCAAAGCAAGCAGGGTTGCATGAATCCATTGTGTTAGATTATGAACACATATTTGGACATCATTAGGCGATATAAGATTCAAGTATTTAAGATTTCAAGGATTCAAAGTTTGCAAGTCACAAAGCTAAAGGACATCAAGCTAAGATGATTATACTAACCTCCAAGACTTACAAATGAATAGGAGAACAATCAATATGAAAAAAATCAAGTGATTAAAGTCATCTCTAAAGATTTTAAGTTCAACTAGCAAGCTGAAGAAGTGAAGTCGCACGTGAAGTCAACTTCACTTGCGACTTGGGTTAAGTCGAGGACCAAGTCGACCCATATTGAAACTTAAAGAAGTTGTAGAGAGCCGAAGTCGCACCCGAATCGACTCCACCTGCGACTTGGGTCGCAATGGTCGAAATTTTTTTGAATGTTGGCACCTTAAATGCGCGCCACCTACTTCCAAATGTTCGGATTCCCTCGCAAATTATATAAAGCATTCAATATGAACAAGGGGGGTAGCTGACAATTCATTGATTGAGCATAACTTTCATCTCTAAGAGCATTAAGTGATCAAGCCAACATTAGAAGAAGAACCTTTCTTTCAAATTGCCAAGAGCTGTTCGTTGAATCTTTCAGACTGCTTTATAAGATCTTCTTTGCACCAAATCTACCTCTACACACTAGTAACGTGTAGAAACTTTCTTTTATTTTTTCTTGTTTTATTGAACTTGATTTAGTTTGGATAACTAACATCAAGTGTAAGAAAAGTAGTGTGTGATTGGAGTGGAACTCGTCACCTACTTATGCTATGAATTGTTGACGCCTCCTAGAGCTGGAATCTAGAAGAGAGCAGTGACTCTAGTTGTATTTGTGAAATACATAGCAGAACCCAAGTCACAAGAGGTGTGAGCTTAGAAGAGTGGAGTAGGTAAGGTTGCCCGAACCATTATAAAATTTTGCGTGTTGATTTTTATTTCTGCTCTCTACATTATATTGCTTTCTATTTGTTTCTTCATAAAGGGGACTAGATTAATCCGGGACAAAGTTTCTTTTTAAGTTTAAAATTTTTAAATACCCAATTCACCCCTCTCCTTTTGGATAATTGCCATTAACACGGGACCAACACCTATATGTTGATACTTCTCCTCCTTTTTGTCAATTACCGAAAAGGAATGGAATCAAGGAGTTGAGATTTGTGAAATACAAATGATGATATGGGATAGGGTAGCTGTTGAGTGGGAAATCTACCCATACCCTATAAGGATGATGGTGTGGTACCCTCAATCGAGCATCACATCCTAAGCCTTACTCCAAGATCTTATCGATTAGTAAATATGAATCAGGATTGTTACCCTGATTATGTGGCGAGTTCTTAATTGGATCTCATCTAATTTTTTTTATTTCATTCCTTTTATCAATCATCATTCATTTATTTGCATTTTACTCAATTGTCTTACAAGTGATAATACACTTATAATCAATTGCACATATCAAGTGCGTATTTCATTCAAAACATCTCAACTTGCTCTTCTACATTAAAGGTCATTTAACCTAATCATTATATTTTCATTCCATATATACATTCAATCATTAGTTCTCATAGAACTTAGAACTTTAAGCAAGTTCACATATGTCAACTTAAAACTTTAAGGCATACTATCTCATTCATCATGGCTAATCATTTTAGCCCACACTTGGATATCATCTCATACCTTTCCTTAGATGCTAAGGTTCTCGACTTCTTAAGCTTCCCTACACCTATCTAAGGTTTAAAAAAACAAAACATGAGTGATAACTCAGTAAGCAAACATTTTATTTTTAGGGCAAGAGTTTCCTCTAAAACCTTTTCGTAAACATTTTTAAGATCTTTTGAATGCCATGTTTGGGCTTTCAAAGTCAAAACATATGAGAATAACCTTTTTTGAGGTAATTCTCCTCGTCTTGTGTGAACGTTTATAATGTTCCTAGACATTTTACATAAAACTGTATTTTGCCAGTGGATGTTTTATGTCCAACAAATTTTTCTCATAAATCTTTTTAGAGAAAGACATTTTTATGTCCCAAAACATCTTGACATAAAATTTCTTTGGCAATGGACATTTATATATCCTAAAATATTTTTTCCACGTAAATTCTTTTGGCAACAGACATTTGTATGTTCAAAATATTTTGCACATAAGCCTTTTTTAGAAATAGACATTTTTATGTCTAAAAACATTTTCCACATAACTCTTTTGGAAACGGACATTCATATGCCTAACGTACTTTTCGTATAAATCCTTTTTCATAATCTTCGTCTTGGGACTTATTTATAGCAAACAAGATATATAAAAAGATTTTTCTTATAAACCTTTTTTCATAATTCCCATCTTAGGGCTTGTTTATAGCACACAAGACCTAAAATTTTTTTCGTAATCCCCATTTTGGGGCTTGTTTATATTAAACAAGAAAAAAACACATAATCCTTTTTCACGAAAAAAATTGCATAAAAACATTTCAGTTTGTCCTTAATATTTATACTTTTTGTGTAAATCACCCTATTTTTAGGGTAATCTTTTTGCATAGGCTCATAAAATCCCATTTAGGATAACTTTTCATATAAACGCTTTTATGTCTCAATCTTTGGAGTTTTCAAAAGAAAAATATATGCAAATGCATTTCTTCTCATCCAGTAGTAACATTTAGCAAATGATCATTTTACCTTTTGGAAGAGAATCCTTAACAGCACGCTAGCTAAGCGGTTGTTCCTTAATCATTCTCCCATCTCAGGGAGGGCGCCGCTGGTCTCCTGCCATCCCTTAGTGACTTAGCCATATGTGCAATAGGCCTCGGACCATCTCTGACCATGCTCCAACCGGCCTATTCCTGGTATTGGTGCACCACACTTCATCATCATAGGTGTCCTTATACTAGCATGATCTCTTAACACATCACAGACCGTAGTTTGTGTAGTTTAAAGTATCCTAGACCGCAACCCGTGTCCTTTTAAACCATCTTAAAAAAAGAGATTATAGACCGCAGCCCATATCCATCTTGAAAAAATCATAGATGGCAGTCTGTATTCTTTTAAATCATTTTGAAAAGCATCACAGATCACAGTCCGTGTCAACTTCTAAAGTGAGCGCACCCGCTTTAAATAAGTTATCATTTGAAATCTAGTTTTTGGATGACCTCCCTTAAATTCTTTTAGAAATATTTAGAGTAAAACATTTTGATAAGCATTTGAGATATTTGAGAAAACAATCTTTTCAAACAACATAGTTCTTGAAATAAACTTTGAAATTATCATGATAAAGAAACTTCAAAGCTTTTAAATTTTCAAGAGTAAACAACGTATTTTGCTATCATTATGTCGGTTTCCATTTCGGGGCCTTTTGCCCACAAAGGTTATACAATTGCATCATCCCATTCTTGACCACCCTGATATCGTATCCTTGTCTACACCTCATTTTTGTCATTTTTGTATGAAGAGGGGCTTGTATAGCCTTTTTATGTTATTTTAGCATCCGAAATCAAATTTTTATAAAATCAACTTATCGGGTTGGCTATCCTTAAATCCTCTTTAGAAAAATCCATATAAACATTTTCAAAGCATTTTTAAAATATTTTTCTCTTTAAGGAAATCAAAACTTTTCTAATACCATTTCAAATATATGGACTATGTCCAAATCATCGTTGATGTTTAAACATCATGACATAAAAAAACTAATCTTTTTCTATAAATGAAATCCCTTTTTCCTTTTCTTTCATAAACATAATTGTTTTTCACAAAATCTCATAGGAGTAAACTCAAAATGTATTTGCAAATATTGTTTTGTGAAAAGGGCAAAATTCTCTTTTTCTTATAAAATTCTTTTGAAAACAACATCATAAAGAACTTGCTTGCTTGTAAGCAAATTCCTAAAACCATCGATATAAATCATAAAATTCTTTGGAAATAACATTATAAAAAACTTGCTTACTTGTAAGAAAATTCTTAAAACTATCATCATAAATCATTCTTAATCTTTGCAATGCTTGTGATAAAATAATTATATTAAAAAATATTTCTTGCTTCCCATTAATCCTTAAGGCTTTTCATTAAAGCTATCGTTCTCAAAACTTGTGCCTTTTCATTAAAGCCATCATTTTCAAAATTCGTGTTTTCCTGCTTGTAAAAGATTCATAAAAGCATCAACATAAACATTTTAAATCATTTCAACACATAGGGAGAAATCAATATTTTGGAAAGTTCTCTTGCTTATCTGAGGTAGCCTTAATTCCCTTCTTTCATGTTTTTCCTTACCTTTGCCTAGATAAATGAAATATTTTTTCATTTATATGCATAAATTTCAAATGCTCACATCCCTTAGGCTTTTCCAATCCTATACGATTCCATTTGGATTCACATTAAAACTAGCTTAACCACTTGTCTTTCAAGTCGAGTGTTTATACATGACAACATAATTTGTTCAGCATGTTATCCATTCATTCCTTTCATTTTTAATACCCTTATGTAAGGTAACTTTCAAAATATCATCACCCTTCATTAACTCATCATATGGAAGCAATTACTTCCATTTATCATTTATCATATATTTTTCACATTTCTCATATAGGTGCTTACTTTAGGCATATACATAATAGTCTAGGCCTCACATATTATTCTCAAATTTTGAGTTTTTAACATATCATTAAAAAAACACCTTAATCACCCATTTTATCATATTTTCATTTATTTTTACATTTTACCAAATCATACTTAGGCATTTCTCATCTTCACCATACATACCCTTTATGTGCTCTCTCCTTTTCACACATATATGATGTGTACTAATTTTTTTCAAAATAGAAACTTGCCCTCTATTTTGGCATAATTAAAACAATTAATTAGCATATAATTTAAGGTATTTTTATAAGATTATCATCCCTTAATTACATAGTTCCAAAACAGCAACTTTGTTACCGTTCTTTCCCACTTTCAATGTCCCTATAGACATATGTTTCAAAAAAGATTTTTACCTCCTTAATTTTAGTCCTTAATCATAATTTTCTTGTCCCATATCTAAGGTATTTACATGGATTTAAAGTCCATAATTTAAGTTGCCAAAAATAGCAACTTTCCATGCACATCTTGGCCACCCTTGGACGTCCATATCATATGGTCCAAAAAATTAAATTTTTACATTTTCTCCCATCCTCATGTTGCACATCCTTTCTACCTTAGTTGTAGGATATTTTATCCTTTAAATCAACCACACATTAGTTGGTTTAATTCATGCGCCATATCCATATCAAAAGAGTGGAATTTTCATTATATTGTCAACTTTAGGTTTTACCTTTCTACGGTACTTAAATCATGCCCAATCCAACATATATAAATAATTTAATCATTAATCATAATTCAAACATGGAACATGCTTAAAACAGCATCATATTTGGGAATTTCTCAAAAATTCCAGCTATGTATTGCTTGGGTAATTAACCCTAAAGTCATGTATAACTTCCTTGAACCTTGAATCGAATCCTTTCATCCATTCCTCATTTAGTACCCTAATTAAGGGTTTCATAATTCATCATTTAGGGTTCTTTAGGGATCAAATTCATGACCTATGAATGAAGTTGAAAAATTTACAATCAAACGAATCAAACTTGATTTAATACTTACTTAAAGTTACGAAATCTTGCTTCCACCTTTCCTAGCTTGTTTCCTTCCCTTTCTTCTCCTCTTTCCCTCCTCTTTTCTTTTTCATTTTTCTTTCTTTTCCTCCTTGCTTGGTTGTCCACCTTGCTAGATTTTTTCTCTCAAAACGTCCATTAAACGGGATGTGAAGTGCCCCTTTCTCTCTCTCTTACATAGGGCTGCTTTGGACGTCCCACACTTGTTGCTCCCTTTTTGAGGATTTTCTCCTCTCTTTGATGCCTTGCAAAACACGTCCAAGGGCCGCCCATTTGCCTCTTTATAAGGTTGCAATTCAACCTTGGTTTGCACTATTTTAACCATGGTTAGAGGCATTAACTTGGCCTTGATTTGTTATCACAATATGAACCGTCCAAGTGTCCACTCATCCCCTCCATACATGTGTCCAATTTTCTTGTACATTATCATCATCATTATCCATGTATTTTGCATTTCTAAAAATCACAAAATGCTCAAAATTTCTGTCTCATGACACCTCATAAGTGGGTCCTACAACATTAAATGAGTTGACTCTCCCTTTTTCCCAAATCGACTCGATGATGACACATGTCCAAAGGGTGCCTCATTATCCATGCATTTTTGTATTTTGTTGAAATTAAAATTCCACCCATTTCACCCTACGTGGACATGTGTTCACTTGAATTAATTTCATCAACTTTAACATTAATTGAATTGATTTCAAATGGATCCTATGATGGCATGTGTCCCACTTGCTTTTCAAAAGTCGATTCTTCATTAATTTGGTTGACTTTAAATCTTGCTCAACGAATTCCGTATCGACACGTGTCACTTATCACTTTCAGTTCATTAATGGCATATCACTTTTCATGAGCTAAAGTCAACCGCTTTTGTCCTTTTGTGATTAAGCAATTTTTCATGCTAATTAGTTTAATCAAACCCATCCATAAGATTCATCATATCGTTTTAACTGTTCATGTCAAATTTTATCTCAAAATGACCTTTCTATCATAAGTTATGGTAATTTGAGTTTAACTTTTGAATTTGGATAAAAATAAATAATTATCACCCTAATATCATCGTAATTTTTATAATCCAATCCATTCATATGATTGAGCACATCATTATGTGCTTACTTTTCAAATTTCACCTCATTTTACCTTATAGTTGTCAAGTTATGCATTTTCTAACATTTATCTCATCAAATCCATAATTATCATAATTTTCACTAATTTAAATCATAATATATAAGGTAATCATCCACAATATATCCACGTTCGCTAATCCTCATTAGGCCTTTTTAGTCACATTAACTCACCTTGAGCTATGATGATTAATTTAATCACCTTTCTTAATCAATAGTATTAAAATCAATCAATCAATTCAATCATACATAAAACACATATACATCTGGCTAATTTACATGTAAGGATTCTACTTGGGTCTGGGTATCACACATCTTGAACAATTGGATCGAGACGGTCCAGTTGTTGAGTGAGAAATATTTGGCTTGGGAAAGTAGAGGAAAAAGGTGATGATGGAGCTTGAACAATTGAATTGGCCTGAACTTATTCGCCCTAATAAGGATCAAAATCAATCAGACTTGGAATCGGTTTGCCTCGCCTATTGCCAGAGGCAAGATGATATTTGATGGTTATAAGCTGTTCTTCCAATTTGTCTTGCCGACCATATTTTTCCGTGAGTGAAATGTTGATAACCCCAAGTTCCTGAAAGATCCTACTCTCTATGGCTTGAAGGTAATCGAGAATGACATTAGATGTAAATGTTTGGGATGGAGAGTGGGTGAATCGATCTGTAGCACGAGATCCTTAAGGAGAACAAAAGGCATGTGAAGCCAGGGATGCCGGAGCTCCAGGAGCAGAAGGCGGAGATGGTTGGAAATCATGGTGAGGTGGATTCTTTCCCTCAAGTGGAGCTGCCTCTACTTGAGGTGCCTATCTGTCTTGGACTCCTTGAGATTCTCCTCCCATTCGAGCCTGTAGTTGTACAACGTGAAATGCCTCAATATCAACTTTCATAGGGGTCAAGAGGGCTCTGTTAATGACATTCGTGGGCTTCAAGACCTCGTATGGTTCTCCTTCTAAATCAACATGAAAGAAATCAAGTATCTTAATAATGCATGTGCTGTATGGTAATACTCCCTGAGGATTTTCTTTCTTTAACTCCAGTGCTTCCAAAAATAGTCTAGGCAAGTTAAACTTAACCTTGTTGGTAACTTTCCATAAAATTTAGGCCTCTTTGTGATTGAGCTGATTTCTTCCTCCAACTTTGGGATAAATGCAATGAGCTATAAACAATCTCAATACTCTCAATTATGGAGGTAGATCCATATAAATTAGGAACTTATACCCGAATGATATTTATTGCTCCTAGTCAACTAGTTATACATTTAGTGAGTGTGAACCCTGCTGGAAGCAAATCTTAGAATATGACCCACCTTGCTACGAGCATTGAACTAACCAATGCCTTGTGCATCTCTAAAGTTAATTTCTACTCCCTTAACATATGTATTAAAATTTTTTTGATCACGTAGGTAATAGGATAGCCTTGTCAGATCTGGGTAAATTTTTTCATCCTCTTTTAACAATGCAGTCCACCCTTGAAAATCAAGCAATTTCTCAATACCAAATTCATACTCTTGTAAAAATTTAAAATCAATGATTTTTGAAAGAAAAGTCTCTCTCATAGAAATATTTGTAAAATCTACTATGTTGACACTCAGTTCTAAAATATTCTATTAACATCTCAGGAACTTGACCCCTTAGAACTGGAGTTCCCTTTATTTTTCCCACAATTTTCATATTTTTACTAGATTCCAAATTTGCCTTATCTCTAGGTACATAAGTGGATGGATTACCTTCTTAGCATTGTACCCGACGACTTGTGGCTGTTGTGGCTTCTTTCCTAGCACATTTGGATGGTGTCGGTTGTTATCTAGGCACGTCCTCCCTTGTGTTGGATTTAGAGAGTCTTAAGACGGGAAGTTTATTTGGTTTTGAAACTACTTTAGGTGTCATTGATGTGAGAAGATGAAAACGTGGAAGTTCGGTGAAAAGGAGATAAGATTGATAGATTTGATGATTTAGAACTTGAAAGAGGAGATGAGGAAATCAAATTTGAGAATGGGAGAGAAGAATAGAGGGGTGATGGCCGTTCGCACCTAAAAAGGGAGACCCGAAATGACAAACGCGGAGTCGACTTTGAACCTTAAGTCGAAGTCGAAGTCAAAGTCGACTTCACTCATCCAAGTCGACTTGGAATGAATGGATTCGACCTAACCTTGCCTACCCAAGTATAAATATACTATTTCCTACCCTTTTAACTTATTTCATACAATCAAATTAATTTAATAATTGTAGCATTCATATCAATCATGTTTATCAGTTATTTTGTAATTTTGCATCAAAGTCATGCTTCAATATCAATCATACCCATTTCATTTTTAATTTTGTAAAATGATTTATTTCCTAACGGTTTAGTAAAGATATCAATAATTTGATCTTCTATTTTAACATATTCTAAGCAAATATCATGATTTTCAACATGTTCTCTAATGAAATGATGTGTTATATCTATGTGCTTGGTTCTAGAGTGCAATATGGGATTTTTAGTTAGGCATATGGCACTAGTATTGTACATCTAATAGGTATATTCTTGTAATCTATCCCACAATCCTTAAGTTGTTGTCTCATCTAAAGCAATTGGCAAAGCAGCTCTCGACGGTAATATATTCAGCTTCCATAATAGATAGAACAACACTGGTTTATTTTCTTGAAAATCATGAAACCATCATGTTTTCAAGAAATTGGCACATACCACTAGTGTTTTTTCTATTGACCTTGTAACCGGCAAAATCTGCATCCGAGTAGCCGATTAAATCAAATGTTGAACCTTTAGGGTGCCATAGCCCTAGATTTGTAGTATTGATCAAATATCTAAAGATTCTTTTTATATCTACTAAATATAATTCTTTGGGACATGATTGAAATCTAGAACACATGCATACACTAAATAATATATCAGGTCTAGATGTAGTCAAGTACAACAAATATCCTGTCATACTACTATACAATTTTTGTTCAACTTGTTTATATTTTTCATCTTTGTCGATTTTGATGCTTGAGCTCATGGGTGTATTTGCTCATTTACTGTTATTCTAAATTTCTTGAGCATTTCTTTAATGCACTTGGACTGATTTATAAAAAATTTGTCATTTAATTGCTTAATTTGTAGTTCGAGGAAGAAAATAAGCTCGCTCATCATGCTCATTTCAAATTCGTTCTACATAAGCTTAGAAAATTCTTGACATAGTGATTCATTGGTAGTACCAAATACAATGTCATCGATATAATTTGACAATTAGTATATCTTTTCTATTGTATTTAATGAAAAGGGTAGTGTCAACTTTCCTCTTTGAAAATTATGATCAATTAAAAATTTACTTAACTTCTCAGACTAAGCTCTTGGAGCCTGCTTTAGTCCATATAAGGCTTTGGTCAACTTATAAACAAATTTGGATTGGTTTTTTCTCAAAATTAGGAAGTTATTTAACATATACATCTTCATTAAGGTATCCATTTTAAAATACACTTTTTACATCCATTTGAAATAGTTTGAAATACATATGAGATGCAAATGCCAGCGAGATGTGTATGACTTCTAATCTAGCCACAGGAGTATATGATTTCTCAAAATTAATTCTTTCCTCTTGTGAATATCCCTTGGCTACAAGTTTAGCTTTGTTTCTAATAACAAGTCTTCTTTCATCTAATTTATTTCTAAAGACACATTTTGTTCGAATGACTGTGAAATCTTTAGGTTAGGAACTAGGTGCCATACTTGGTTCATTTCAAATTAATTTAGCTTTTCTTGTATTGCCATAATTCAATTTTCATCATTAAGAGCTTGATCAACAGAATTTGGCTCTATTTTAGATACAAAAGCAAAATTCCACATATATTATATCTAGAGTTCCTAGTTTTTACACCTTCATATATGTTATTAATTACTTGCTCAATTGGATGATCATTTTTTAATTTCAGATTCTTTGCAAGTTTATGGGAACTATTACCTTCTCTTACCTTCTTGTCTTGGTTTTGATCTTATTTTAGTTCTACTTCCCCTTACTTTTCCACATGTAGCTTTTTGAGATTCTTCGATAGGCCATCTGCATTACTTAGCTCATCCTCCTTCTTGAGGGTTGGGTTAGATTCATCAAATATAACATGAATGGATTATTCTACTTTTTGATTTTTTTGCTAAAAACTCTATATGCTTTGTTATTTGATGACTATCTAAAAAATATTGCCTCATTACTCTTGACATCTAATTTTTCTTAATTAGTTTTTCCATTATTCAAAACATAGCAAGTGCAACCAAAGGCATGAAAGTATAAAATATTTACTTTTCTACATTTCCACAACTCATACGGGTTTTTTTTTTTTTTAAATTGCTTTAAGGATAACTCGATCTAATATATGACAAGATATTCTTATAGCTTCACCCCAAAATTTCTTGGATAATTTACTTTTATTTAGCATAGTCCTAATCATCTCCTGTATTGTTCTATTTTTTTCTCTCGATTACCTCATATTGTCGAGGAGTTCTCGAAGTAGAAAAAATATGGTGAATTTCTTTTTCATTACAAAAATTTTATGAATCGTTTATTTTCAAATTCACCACCATGCTCAATTCTTATTGATACGATTGTATTTTATTTTTCATTTCGCACCAATTTTGAAAAACTAAAAAATATTGAGAAAGCTTCATCTTTGCTAGCAAATAGCATTATCTATGTGAATCTTGAAAAATTATCTGCAATGATAAATATATATTTCTTTCCTTCAAGGGTCAAAATGTTGGATGGCCCATAGAGATCCATATGTAATTCAAGGGGCCTTGAAATTGAAATTTCATTTTTAGAAGAAAATGACATTTTAGATTGCTTAGACAATTGACATGCCTTGTGAAAACTTGTAAAAAATCGAGTTATCATTGCGTATTTCAGACTATTTTTTTGTGTTAGTTCAAGAGATTAGGTTTAGCTTGCATCCATTTAACGAAATTTTCACTCTGTTTGCATTTTAAGAGTATTATGTAGTTTTTATGTATTTTTAGTATAAATTAGGTATTTTTCATTTATTTAGTTTCATGCATTTTTACAAGAAGGATGGAGAATTACAAGCACGTGAGCGAATTGAATGCAGAATAGAGCCAAGTGAAGGAGCATGGGGTTGGCGCCTAGGTGCCATTCTACAGGCCTTTGCCATAATCTCCAACACATCACAAAACATATTGCATTCAGGGAGTTGGCGCCTAAGCGCGACTTCATTAACATACAGATACACTGCGAAACCCGTAATCCTAGAATAACACATGTAAACTTAGGATTGTAAATCCTAGATTTTTGTACTGATTTTTATGATAAATAAAATTTATGAAATATGTTATTTTTGCAAATGTGTATATTAGAGGTTAAAGAAATACAATTATGGGATTAAACCACATAAATAGTGCATGTAAATAGTGACCGAGGATTAAGGCACGTTATTAAGAGTTAATCACTTAGATTAACCTAATCACAAAAAGACAAAAAGAAATTTAATCACTATAAGGAAAAATAGCATTACCTTTTAATATTTTAATACCATTTTGGATTTTTGTGAAAAATTAAAGAAAAATTTATAATTTGCAATCTGGGCGTTGGATTTAGATAAAATTTTTTATGGATAGTTAAAAATTCATGATGAACATGATGAATAGGTTAAGATGTGATGAAAATCATAAATCAAGGGTCAAGATGAAACGTCAAATGGTGATGAAAAAGTAACTTATCCTTTTCATAAATGTATCTTTGACTTTTTAATAAACTAAATAATTAAAAATAAAAAATTAAATGAAAAACAGCTGCAACAGGGGCGTGAGCAGTGGGTAGTTGGGGGCTTTGACCAAAATCAACGGTCCATGATCATCATCATCATAAATCAATGGTTAGGATTTAATTAACTTAAATTAAATAATTTTAAAAATAAAAAAATAAGAAAAATAGGGCTGCATAGGGTGGTTGTGAGCAGACCTAGGGTGACTTCTCTTGGCTCAATGCATTTTTCAAAATAAAAAATACATTTTTATGATGAAATACCTCAAGCAAGGGGGTAAATTCCAAATTCTTAAAAAATTAAGCCCTATAAATAGGGCCAAGAGGTGGATGTCCAAGGCACCATTCCATTCCAGCTCCACTTGAGCAATCCCAGCTCCCAAACCTTCCCACACGTCCAAGGAAGAAAAGGAGGAAGTTAGAGAGAAAAAGTGTGAGAAAAAGTGGGATATTTCCACTTCGGGTAAGTAATTTCTATCTAAATTTCTTTTGAATATTAAGTAGGGTAAAATCATTCTTAGATAATGATTAATCATGATAAAATAAGTATATATATAATGCTTAATTAGAATTATGCAGAAACATAAAAAATTAGGAGTAAAGATGGAGCATTCGGGAAGATAGCATATGATATGTGAAAATAATGATCCAAAATTTATAAATGATGATTTGAGATGTATGAATATGATAAATAGGATATTAGAATGATGATATATTAATTTCATAATTTTTGGAATTAAGGATTATGCTTAAGTGAATTTATGTTGATTTTTAGTATATGGAGAAAATGATTTATTTAGCTAAGTAATTCATGATAAATTCAAAATTTATGAATTTTTCCATGATATACTAAGCATAAGTCATGTCATGATATTTTTTATTTTTGGAAAAAATATCAAATTTTGGAACCCATGAATAGTAACCCACTTTACTGTGAACTGTAACTCGGATGAACAATAACTGATATAGTAATTTGCTATACTAAATAGCATAATTTTAGAGAAAATTTGAGATTAATATTTAAATCAAAGGATGAAATTTTTAAGGATTTATAGATAAAAATTCATATAAGGAAATAATGACCAAATATTTTAATGTTAACCTCTATAAGAAATTATGAAGGAAAATAAGGTCATGAATGAATATAACGTATGTATGATAAAGTATGTATATTATTTTCACTTGTATCAGAAAAGGAAAGGATAAAGGATTCAGATTGAAGCAAAATAGAGGTAAGCAAGCAAACTTTTCGAAAATAATTTTTATATGTTTTATATATTGCAACCATGAAATATGTCGGAATTGCTTTATCATAAGCAAATCCATATG
>JAXCLR010059885.1:0-15721 GCA_035584095.1 Annona squamosa | reverse complement strand
AAATATAATACCCTATCAACATCTTTAGCTTTTCACTAATGCACAATCATAAAGGATTTTTATAAAACAAATACAGTTCAAATTCATAAAATGCTCCTTGTTGGCGGACGATAATTTCCATATTCTATGTGGCAACTCAGTGTCTTTTAATTGTCATATTTCAGCCCAGTCAAAGTTTCTACTTCCACCAAATAAGTCCATGCATAGACCAATACACGTGCATATATTTACACCCACAAACACTTAATAAAACCCGTTGTACAAAATAATTTGGTAAATGAAATTACTGTTGTTTATTTCCCAAATAATTTGATAAATGAAATTACTATTGGCTATTTTCGGTACAAAAATATTTTAAGTTAGCAAAGAATTTCATTCATTGCTAAAAGAAACGAATGTTTGATTGTGTTTTCATGTTATCCTTGAGCTAAAATTTAATACCTTCATGTTCGCAATTGAAATTTTTAATTTTTAAAGTCTATATACTGTCATCAAAGCTGATTTTTGTATGTAACTAGTCAACATTTTGATGGATTCAATGTTTTGGTTGTACATATGTAGCCTACATTGTTCTAAAGGCATGTTGTTCTGCTACTTGTAAGATTGACTAAAGATAGACTGGCATTTAAATGCTCAACAATTAGACAGTTTGGCACAAATTCCATCAGGATTTTATTTTGTTTACAGTATTCCATTCCACCGGAGATCAAGTAATTCTAAAGCAATGTTATACCTTCCAATGGGGCTTTGCTAAGAAGCACAGAATCTGGTGTGATCATTTCCTGCTGTTTAAATTCATTTTTAACTTGTAGAGTTAGTTTTTCCAATCCCTTGTCCTCAACAGCGTTGAAGAATAGCCCTTTCTTCTTAATGTTAGATATTACTTCTCTCCGAACAAACTTGCTGCAATGTTGATGCAAGACCCAAAATCCAAAGGCAATGCCTACAGTGAAAACAAGTAAGCTATTAGAACTAACGCATCAATTAAGCTATTAGAAATAACACCAATTATTAATTTAACTTCCAAAGACTGTATTTGGCTCACATTGAGATACTTTGAGATGAGATTAATAAGTGTAGATTGAGAAAGTACCTAGCCCTAGTTAATGCCATATTTGTCCTATTTAAGTTGGAGAGTAACCCAACTTTTCCCTTGTAATTACACTTGTAATTACATCTTACAGTCGAAATTATGATTACATCTATCTTACATCCTTGAAACTCATAGAAGGATTTCACATCGAGGTCAAATCCATTCAACTCCTTAAACTCATTAATAGCATTGGCTTGAGCAGTGTAAGGAGTCACGATTCCTATACTAAGGCTTTCTTCTTTACCAGCCCAGACTACAAAAAAATAAGAAAATATAAGAAGAACATAAAAGAAAATATGAAATAATTAATTCAGATTTTGGTGTATATATCACTATTGAAAAAATGTTAAAGAAAATATCAATATAGCAAATTCTAAAATCACATAACAATTGTCAAATGAATGAAGTATTGCACATACCGTAACGATCATTACGACATAACTAACTTTCCCATAAAGTTGCCATCAACTAATAATATCTTTATCCTTCCAGTATGAAACCACCTTACAGCAATTGCAATGGTGGTTTAACAATCCTCTCGAGTTAGGAAGTGGAGGTTTTATAACTCCTTCTAGTGTGGAAGTTTCATAAAAATTTCGTACCGGTCGAAAATACATTTTTTACTTTTTTTCCAAAATTTTTTTTAAAAGACTATTGTTCAAGTTGTGCGTAGTCTATAAACTAAGTTCTACTAATTTCGGAGATATATATACATTTATTTTATATTTTTAAATACAGGAGTATGCCAGTCATTTTAAATTATTGAAACATGACTAAAATACTCCTATATTTAAAAATTCAAAATAATATATATATACATCTTTAAAATTGGTAAAAATTAATTTATAGATTAAGTATAACTAGATTAACAATCTTGTTAAAAAATTTTTGGAAAAAAATAAAAAAAACTGTGTTTTTAGACAGGTCCAAAATTAGGTCATTTCAGACCAATTTGAAATGATCATTTTCTGCATCCTTGTGGTTTTGATTTACAAATTGACTTTCGAGATGTGAAGTGTATCCAAGTCGAGCCAATTATGCTCATTAAAAAAAAATCAATGCAAAGTAAGTCATGAATCCTCGTCTCTTAGTACCTTAAATGAGATTAGCATGTGATGATCAAGATCTACGATGGAAAGAGTAGTAATGCATATTCAAAATGAGGAAAAAGTGTATGATACTCAGGAAAATTTATATTAAAAGTAAAAACAAATTATTATTTTTAGAAATTGTAAATTCTTTCTCATCTCTATCCTATCCAACATATTCTACGTAATTTACCAACTCACGACTGTCGGTGCTGTTCTAATGGCGCGTAGCTTACCTACATAGGTATTATATGGCACTAGCACTACGTCAATTAATTATATGTGCATGACTACATGATTAGCACAGTTGGCAAAATTCCTCCCTTAAATTCAGGAGGTCCAGGCTTCGAACCCCATCTTAATGAGTTTATTTCTCATTTTTCTGAGCAGTATCTCCATAGCTATTTGGTATCTTATTAGATTTATACTTGGTAACTATGATTGAGATAGCTATTTGGTATCTTATTAGATTTATACTTGTTAGCTATGATTGAGGTATGTATTTGAGTTGATTTTTAAATATAAGAATAAAAAAGATTATTTAGCCGCTATACTTAGTAATAAAATTTAAATTCATGAAAGTTAAAATTTTCTTGAGTTTAATACACTTAGAGGTTTTAATTTAGGATTTTATAAAGATTGATTTCAATGGAAAATAAAAATTTTAAAAATATTAATCTATTTGGATATTTTGCTTGTTATTTTAATGGCATTTTAACATGTAAATAATCCTAAGTATTTTTATGTTCTTTAAATTTAAAATTTTATTTATTTTAAGTATGTTTTATAATTTTCAATTATATTTAGGTACTAGATCAATTATCGATGAAGATGCGCATAAAAGTGGCTAGTTTTGTGATAAAATCATTTAATGGGTAGAAGAGTTTTCCGCTATGGCAGCAATGTGTGAGGAATATTTTGACCGGAGAATGGACATTGAGAGAGTTGAAGAAAGAATTTGAAAGGCCATACATTTTTTCATGTTGTCAACACTTTTAAAACTTCAGCAAGTATAGTTCCTCCCCAAGTCGTTCCTGAAAGGTGACCGGGGTCGCGCTCAAAACGATGTGGAGGTGATTTGTCTTTGTGTTAGTTCCTGATCAGAAAGAAGGAGGTGTAGAGTGAAGTGGTCAAGGGAAGAGTAAGCTCGGTAAGAAAGCTTTCTGCCGCTGGATATGGACTCAAGCGAGGGAGATCATCTCGGAGCGGAACTCCAAACCATGGTGATATTGACGACATTGATCAGGAAGATTGAACTGGGAGAGGCTGACACACTCCTCTGTTCGGTTTGGAGTTCAAAGTCATACAACCGGGTACACTTTCTCTCATCGATGAGGAGGCTTTGGAGGACGCGAGGTTTGTTCACGTTCACGGACATTGGGGAGAACCTGTATCGAGTCTCTTTCGCTGATCGGAGTGACAAAGCAAGGATACTTGCGAGAAGACCATGGCTTTTGAGAGGAATTTGGTGTTGCTTGAGGAGCTGCAGGCGGAAATCTCCACTGCACAAGTGGTGCTCGTCAAAACGCCTCTATGGGTGCACGTAGTGGGGATTCCACACTTGGTTGACAAGAACTACGTGGGGCAAAGCATAGGCAGGACGTTCGAGAGGCTGTACGACATTGCTGTCAATGAATCGGAGCTGAAGATATTTGTCACAGTGAACTGCACTGAACCATTAAGGATAAGGATCCTCCTCCAAGTGGAATCGGAACAGAGGAAGTGAGTAAATTTCCAATACGAGAAGCTTCCTATTTTCTGTTTCTATTGTGGGATCATGGGACATGCGCACAAGGACTGTATGGCACTTTCCAAAACCAAGGAGCATGTACTTGAGGCGGATATGCGGTATGGTAACTCTTTGAGAGCTGGAACTAAACCAATGAGGCTTCGTCCTCAAGATCAGCAGGGGAACTGGGTCGCACCTCGTAAATATATAGGAGGGACGGGCATCTCCCAAGATGATTCTGGCAAGGAGGGAGGGGACCAGATGGCTATCTCTACTGAGGGGTCTTTCGAAAAATTCTGCCAAGTGGGTAAAAACCCATCCGAAATGGGTGGGCAGCATGGTCGGTCTCTAAATTCCCCCTACCGCCCGAATCTGTTCTCATCCAATACCTGCAACACCCGACGAAATATCAAGGAGTCTATGGATGACAGTGATGGTGGGTAGATGCACGACAGTAAGATAAACAGGCATAAGGCTCAAACCGTGTCCGACCTCTCCACTGCTGCTCACCACGTGATCTGTTCAATGGCAGGTAATGACGACCCGAGGCCCTCCTCTTCTCAGGGTCACTGCTCAGGCTCTCAAATGCTCGTGAGCAAGGAGGTAGGCCTTAGTGGCCAGCGCTGTGAAATTGTTGCAGAAACGATACAACCAAGGCATCCTACTCAAACTAAGGGGGAGGATCCAGGCATCCAAGCTATCGATAACTTTCAAAAGGGCCTACCTAAATGTGATATTCATGAAAGATACCATACCACATACCAAATTGGACAGACCCCAATCAACCATGGACGGTGTCTAAGGGAAGCAGCTGCCTCAAAGTCAAAAGGATGTTGGAAAAGGCTGGCTAAGGGCATGGTGGTGGATGACAGCAGGAGAAGTCACGGAGGGCATTTGGATGATGCTAGTGTAAGGGGACAGAGTGGAAGAGATATTGAGTACCGAAAGAGGGGACAGTGTGACAACACAGGAGTGATACAACAAAGCATGAAGAGGCTGAAAATTGACGAATCTTGCTGTGTGGGGGAGGTGGCGGCTGAGGAAGGACCTCAGTCCCACCTCGTGTAACATGGCGATATTAGCTTGGAATTGCCGTGGGCTTGGGAACCCACGCGCAATCCGATGCCTCCTTGACTTGGTCAAGAAACAAGATCTCATTTTGATCTTTCTCAGTGAAACAAAGCGATCAGCAAAGGAAATGGAGGGGATTAGACGTAAACTGAAATTTGAATGCTGTTTTGCAGTGGACTCGGCGACTAGATGTGGGGGCCTTGCTCTCCTATGGAATAATGCTCATCCTGTAAATATTTTGAGTTTCTCTAGTAACCATATCCATGCGGATTTTTTAGGGTGGTCTTTTACTGATTTTTATGGCCATCCAGAAACACATAACCGTCATCATAGCTAGCACTTGCTGGAGCAACTTAGTGGGGGCCCAAGCATGCAGTGGTTAACAATGGGAGATTTCAATGAAGTCACGGGGACCTTCCGAGTATATTAGTCAGAAGACGCCACCTCGGGCCCAGATGGATCTTTTCTGCAACGCCTTAGATAGCTGCAACCTGGTGGATTTGGGATATGTCGGCCACCCTATGACGTGGACAAATAACTGTAGGGGCTCTCATCGGGTGGAAGCTCGACTAGATAGGGGTCTAGCAACACCACAATGGCTTTCTCTTTACCCGTTTGCAAAATTACTCCATTTATCCACGACTACTTCTGACCATTGCCCTATACTGATGATTTTGGATTCGAAGAGGTGCAAGCGAAGACCCCCGAAGGAATTCCAATACGAGCTTTTCTGGGCTCGGGACAAGGAAACACATGATATCGTAAATCAAATTTGGGATTCGGCCCCATCAGATGATGTTACTCACACCGATCTCCTGGGTTGGAAGATCAAGGCTTGCAATAGAGCACTAACCAAGTGGAATAGGAAGAGGAGGGGTAACATCCAACAGTCTATTGATCAGAGTCAGACGGTATTAGACTCTCTTATGACCCAGCGACCATCAGATCAGCGGGACGAGGCAATACACAGAACAAAATTCAAAATAAATCGTCTGCTTCATGATGAGGAACAATTATAGCGACAACGCGCTAAAACACACTGGCTTCACGCGGGAGATAGAAACACAGCTTTTTTCCATTGCATGACATCTAACAAAAGGCGCTCTAACTCCATCGAGGCTCTCCAAGATGGGGATGGGCGGTGGGTTTATGACCAGGATCAATTGCAAGACCTTGCTTATCAACATTTCCAGACGATTTTCTCTTCATCGAGGCCATCGGATGCATCATGGGTCCAAAGCTTGATCTCTCGGAGGTTATCTAATCAGCAAAGACATCATCTAACCAAGCCCTTAGTTCTTGAGGAAGTGGCAAAAGCTGTGAAAGCTATGAGTCCCACAAAAGCACCGGGTCCGGACGGGATGTCCGCTGGTTTCTTTCAGAAACACTGGAACACGGTGGGTCAGGAGGTTTTTCTTTGGCGTAAAAGTTTCATGGAAGAGACAAACCCCATGAATCGGACTACACAACTTCGGTTAGCAAACTCAACCACATTGGTGTTGATTCCAAAGAGGGCAGGAGCCCAATCTTTGTCTCATTTTCGACCCATCAGCCTCCGCGATGTGGCTTATAAGATTCTGGCAAAGGTCTTGGCAAACAGGCTCAAGCTATGTCTTCATGACATCATCAGTGAACAGCAAAGCGCTTTTGTTCCAAGCAGACTCAAAACTGACAATATGCTAGTGGCCTATGAAGCTATTCACTATCTCTGCCATGGGTAGAGATGAAAACGGATGGAGATGGCTATAAAATTAGATATGTCCAAGGCGTATGATCGGGTAGAGTGGAATTTTCTCAAATCGACCATGGAAGCAATGAACTTCGGTCCGGTCTGGATCAGCTGGATCATGAGCTTTGTAACCTCTGTAACCTATTGGGTGAATGTCAACGGATTCAAAATGAGGTACTTCCAACCTCAAAGGGGATTAAGGCAAGGGGATCTGCTCTCCTCTTATCTTTTTATCATGTGCGCTGAGGGGCTTTCTGCTCTGATCACCAATGTGGCTGTCAGCTCTACCATTCATGGCATCAAAATCAGCCCTCATGGGCCCCCTCTTACCCACTTACTGTTTGTAGATGAGGCCATTATCAGGATGTCAGCAATTTTCTCGCTATTCTTTGCCAATACTCGGAATCATCGGGGCAGGTAGTCAATGTTGACAAGACATTCGTTTTCTTCAGTTCTAACACCAATATGGATACCCGAGGGGACATTACTTCCCTTTTGGGTGCCACGGGCCATGATCTCAAGAACTATCTGGGTTTACCTGCCTGGTTGGGAAGGACAAAAAGGGACTTGTTCAAGGGTCTAAAGGAGTGGATATGGAGGAAAATCCAGGGTTGGAAAGGAAGGCTTCTCTCCTGGGGTGGTAAAGAGATACTGATTAGGCGGTTGCACAAGCGATCCCGACATACACAATGAGCATCTTCCTTCTACCTAAATCTTTCTGTTATGAACTCAACGGGATGCTGAGCAAGTTTTGGTGGGGTGAACATGGAGGCAAGCGGAAAATGAGCTGGGTGGCATGGAATGAGATGTGCAAAACAAAACTCATGGGTGGGCTTGGCTTTAGGGACTTAAACACATTCAATTATGCTCTCCTCGCAAAGCAAGCCTGGCGTCTATCCACGATCACCAGCTCGTTGTGTTATAAGACTCTAAAAGCCAGATATTTCCCGAAGGGCGACATTTGGAGCTGTCAGGCCAAAATTTCTGACTCTTTCACCTGGAGGAGCATCCTTAAGGGAAGAGATGCGATCCAGTTTGGGTGTAGGTGGCGAATTGGCGACGAAAAGCGAGTCCAGTTCTTCAAGGATGCTTGGCTTGATACTATGGTCTCCAAGGCTAGGCCCCTCCCGCTATCAATCCCAGATGATGTTAACGTGAGTCATTTTATCTACGAGGCTTCATGCTCGTGGATCAAGGATCGCATACTAGCGGCTGTGGGGGAAGAAGGGTGACAAGTAATCAATCAAATTCCCTTGCCCTACCCTGCTCAACAGGATACGGTATTCTAGAAGTTTGAACCTCATGGGGCCTACACTGTCAAGTCGGCCTACAGGGTGCTTAGCTTGGGACATTGGTGCTCCCCTCATTCCTCCATCTACAAGGAAATCTGGGGGACCAAACTTCCCAGCAAAATTCTCATCGTTGGGTAGAGACTGTTTAAGAATAGACTCCCGACCCTCCAAAATTTGAGAACCTGGGGCATTGATGTTGAACCTTTTTGCTTCTTTTGCAGGTCCGGCCTAGAGGACGCAAACCATTTATTCTCTGAATGCGAGCTCACAAAGGATATATGTTCGAGGGCCACTGGGTTTATCTCTTCTTCGACCCCTGTTCATGAGATCTTCATTTCTCTTAGATCAAGCCATGCGCTGAAGGATCTTGCTTTTTTCATTCTATGTTGTTGGAGGATTTGATTTTTGCGGAATGAGCTGAGAGCTGAAGGGGCAAAATTGGATTTCGCCAACACTCTCAAATGGTGTGAGGACTATCTGGAGCAATACCATAGGGCCACTCCCCTCACCCTGGGAGGTGCGCTTGACCGACCACTGGTCCCCGGATGGTCCAGACCTCCGGATGGTTTTCTTAAACTTAAAGTTGATGCTCGGATTCTTCATCGAAATGCATCTATGAGCTTTGCGGCTGTCATCAGGGACTCGAGGGGTTCTTTTGTTGCAGCAAAAGGATGGCGATGAAGTGGATTTATGGAGCCCCTGCTTATGGAGGCACACACTTTTCTATTTGGGGCAAGCTGGGGTCAGGAGCTTAACTTAGAAAAAATCTAAATTGAGTCGGATTCACTCCTCCTTATCAACTTTCTTCTTTCGAATGATCTCATTTCCTCTCCAATTGGTATTGTGGTCGATAAGATCAAATCTATTCTCTCATCCTCTATCCAGGTTACAGGTCATCATGTCCTCAGGCATGGAAATGCTGCGGCACATGCTCTAGCTGACTCTCTTTCTGTTTCTTCTGTGGATCAACAGGTTTGGTGGGGCACCCCCCAAGCCATTCAGGAAAAAAATTTGTATAGAAAATTTTTTGGAAATGAATCTCGGTTCATCCTGTCCCTCCTCCCTAGTAGACTCTTAGGGATGTGAGATAGGTTGTTTGCTTTCATAAAAAAAAAAATTTCTGAAAGTGTTTGACCTTATCTAAAAGTGTTGCAACTCCAGGAAAATAGCTTAATTTTAATAAAAGTTAGCATGGTTGAGAGAAGTTGACAGTTGATGCTTCAATCAAAAGTACCATCGATGGAATTTTGCAACACATGGACACTTGGCTAAATGAGCCTTGAAACCTACGAAAGAATAGTAGTAATGGATCATCAAGTAGTAAAAGCGTCGAATATAAATATTAGATGCTAGAAATGTGACAAGAAGAATCATATAAGGAGAGTCTACGATAAGTAGATAGAAAGTCAAAGGATAAAAAAGAAAAAAGAAAAGAAAAGGAGAAAGGAATGGAGAAGGTAACCGAAGACAAATATCTTATTATTCATCAGTTGTCAGTTGTCAGTTGTCAGGATCTAGTCGACACACACATTCTTCAAAAGAAAAGAAAAGATTATATAAATGTTATATTTAGTCTGATCTTTTCCGACCGGTCGTATGCAGTGCGGGTTACTGACCACGTCTGTCATCTGTTAGATTGAACGGGTCTATTTCTAGCCGCTGGATTAGCAACGGAAAGAGCGAGCGTGCTGGAGAAAATTAATGCGGGGGACTTTTGCTTATAAACCCCTGTCGGGGAGCGGCTTTGACAGGGCTCTCGCTCCCATATTTCCCACCTGCGACCTTCCTCCAGCAAATATCACATTGACACCCTTCACCCTCTTGGTAAATGCCTTCTCGTCCTCCCCCTCTGCCTCTACCTCTCTCCCTCCTGATCTTGCTCTACTGCCCGCCCTAACTCCTTTGTTTGTCCCTCCTCTCTGCTTCTCTTTCCATTGCTGCCGCCCTCCCTCCCTCCCTCATGATCTCACTCCGCCTCCCGCTCGCCCTCCTCCCAGCTTCTCTCTCTCTCTCTCTCTCTCTCTCTCTCTCTCCCCTTCATGCCCGCACCCTCTGTCCGCCCCTTCTCTCTCTCTATTCTTGTAATGCAAGCCTCTTTTGAGAGCTGATGGGGTAATTTTGGAATCAAGAGTAGGTTGGTTTCCATTGAGAAAATATTTCTTTAGTGATTAGTGCATGCCTCGTTAAATTTTTTAAAGGACATGGTAACATGTGGAGTGAATATGGAGATGGAGGTTGGGACAAGGGTCGTGGATATGCTGGGGGTGGTGTTGTGTAAGAAGCCATGGCTTTTGTGGCCATGGATGAGGTGGATATGGTGGTCCTGCTGATTCACAACACAATCGTGGTGGCTACAATGAAGTGAAAACCCATCCACCAAGTAGCACAAAACTACAAAATGACGAGTTAAATCAGAAAGTGGATTGATGTTGAATTAAATGAAGATGTTCTACAATGTTAATATTATTCTTAAGAATCGCTTTTCATGTTTAATAATTTTCCTTTTGCTGACTTGCAGGTATGATATTGCAACACGTCTCACCAAACACACCATTTGTGTAGGAATATTATTTGTTGCAATCTATTCTTTCTTCCTTCCAGATAAGAAGCAACAAACAATACAGTTCATGGATTTTTATCTTCTCCCCAAACCATGAAATATCTACAGAGATTTAAACAAGGAACTGGTGGTCATAACAATCATCTTGCTTATTCAAGTGGCCAAGCAGAGTTTCTCTAGCATCATCATGGAAAAAGGGAATAGTCAGTGGAGCAAAGAGCTAATAATGGAAGGCTATTGTATAAGCAAAAACTCATCTGATTTGTGAATCGTTTGCCATGACACTTGCAGAAACTTGTTGTTTACTAGGGACCCATTTGTTTATCTTATCTATAAATTCTTATCAAATGAGTGATCAGTTGTGCGCGCAAGGTGTTGATAAATGAGTGGATGAACTTTTCTTTTTTTGTTGCAACTCTGTCCTTCTTGTCCTCTTGAAAGAAAAACCACAATTTTAATTCCAATCATTGCTGAATCGAGAAGTGAAGGCTTCTAGTCATCTCCAAATAAACAAGCTAAAACTTACCAAATTGTTGAAGAGAGAGAGGGAGGGCGGGAGGGAGGGAAAGAGAAAGCGGGGAAGAGACGCAGACAAAGGGGGGCGAGCGGGAGGTAGAGGGGGATCGGGAGGGAGGGAGGGAGGGAGGGCGGCAGCAATGGAAAGAGAAGCGGGGAGGAGGGGCAGACGGAGGAGGGAGGGCGAGAGGCATAGGGAGATCGGGAGAGAGTGACGGAGCGTCACTGTGGTATTCGCCAGAGAGAAAG
The DNA here is from genome assembly GCA_035584095.1 of Annona squamosa. Classification (NCBI taxonomy): domain Eukaryota; kingdom Viridiplantae; phylum Streptophyta; class Magnoliopsida; order Magnoliales; family Annonaceae; genus Annona; species Annona squamosa. Next base: position 4,394 of record JAXCLR010059885.1, on the reverse strand, counting down.
AGAGAGAGAGAGGGAGGGAGAGAGGAGGCAGGTCGTTTGATACGGGAGAGAGGGCCCTGTCAAAGCCCCTCCCTGACAGGGGCCTGTCAGCAAAAGTCCCCTGCATTAATTTTCTCCAGCACGCCCGCTCTTTCCGTCGCTGATCCAACAGCCAGAAAAAGACCCGCTCAATCTAACGGATGACAGACGTGGTCGATAACCCGCGCTGCATACGACCGGTCGAAAAAGATCAGATTTCATGTTGTATACCCGGGACGAAGCTCTTTTTCGTTTTCATTCGAGCATTTGGGAGTATCACTCTCTACGTTCCATTCTTTTTTATTTTGGATAGTGAATAATCCGATGCATACTTTTTCTTACATTGGGGCTCTTTCTTGTTTGTTTGTCTCAGATGCATGCTGATTTGGGTTCAAATCTTAATGGGAGTTTGTCTCTTGTTTGAGAAGCTTTAGTCTCCTTTCTTTATGATATAAGTTGGTCGTAAAAAATTAATAAGGATATTTGGACTTGATTTTTGAGAAAAAAATGAAATGAGATAATGTAAGATAAATTCTAGATGGAACAAATTTTATTTTTGTAAAGCTTGTTGGTAATTTCATTGTTTTTGAAAACCTTGGACAGATCGGTTGAACCGGTGTGATCTAAACCTCATTTCCCGGTCCGGTCAGCATGTTTTTAATGTTTTACACAAAAAAAAGAAAAGAAAAAGGAATGTTGAGAAACCAGTTGGACCACTCATTAGACCCTAAAAATGGGTTTAGCCCCAGTCCGGTCCACAAGACAATTCCGAAATGACCGAATTTGAACAGCCCATTTTCTACTCTAGTCGCTTGAGCTACTTTACAAACTGCTAATTACTCAAAAAAAAAATTTGCAGGCAGCTATTTTTATGTTCACATGCTTATTATGTAGCCTATTTTATTTCAAAAGTCGAACTAAGTATTAATTTCAGCCTTTAATACATGAAATATTTCTCTTTAATTTATATTTTATTGCATTTATTTCATTTTATGCTTATTTTTATATTTTTAATGAATTTAGAACAAATAACAAAATCAGCATATTACAATTGTTTTATACTAACGTGGTAGTTCAAAACGGTTTAAACTAAGAGTTGAACCGGTGCAACCTAAACCGTACATAAAACGGTTCACTCAACAGTTCAATTTTAAAACATTTTCACAGCCTTGAAAATATGTTGGAGTCAAAAAAAAATTTTAAAAACGATGGGGGATGATTTCCTCCCAATATTATCTGTGCAAGTGATGGCTTTTCCATTTAAAATTTTTTACATAAAAACCGTATAATATATAAAATGATATGGATCGGTTTATGATGTCATCGTTTAATAGACCTAACGTAATTTTAGGGTGTCAAATTTGGATAATTTATGAGTATGCGTAGAGTATTAGGAAAGGAGTTTCAAGATTCAAAGTTAGGTAGGGCCAGGTCCAGTACATGAATTTAATACATTTAAGACAACAATTTTATAAAAACCATAAAAAATATGTAAATCAGCCAGCTTTGTTAGATCGGAACCTTTATCCACGAAATAGTATCGAATTTTACATACGTTTTTTTCGTTTGTTTTGTTCAGTGTTCCTTATGTTTACAAAGTTGTACAAAATTATAGTTATTTAACATTAATTTTTTGCAATAATTGATCAAAAAATTTTTACAATAAGGGTGTGTTTGGGAAGTGATTAAACTTTTGGATGAAAATTTTTTAACATAAAAATTATTAAATTGATAAAAAAAAATAATGTGATAAGATAAGAGCAATGATAAAGTATAAAGAAAATAAAGTTAAACTAGATAGATTATTTATATGTTGTTATGTAGAAATGATTAAAAAAATGATAGTTATATAAGAAGATGTAAAAAAATAATTTTAAAATATAATAATTATGAAGTATGAAAAGTTTTAATATAAAAGTTCTTGTTAAAAATAAACATGCTCGAAATAAATTCAACGCCATGGGGGTTCATCGATGAACACAAGATTTGACATAAAATTATGTCTTAAAAGTATTTTATAATCTTATAAAAATGCAATTTCAATTTTGAAAAAAATTGTGGAAATTTTTTGTATGCACCTTGCTTTTCTGAAAAGTGGGTGCAATCTGCAGTTCTGCAATCGCTTTGCATTGCATTCCTCAAATAATATTCTCCTTCAGGGGCTTTTATCAGTACCTACGAAGTTTTGGAAAAATTGCAGGCCTGTCCCTTACTTTTAAAAAATTGCAGGCGGTGAATTAAAATTACACATTTCATGACTACTAAAAACGTTAACAAATTTTCTTCAAAAAAAAAAAAAAAAACGTTAACAAACGTACCAGTTCACTTCGGTAGTTTTGTAAAGTTTACGTCTTTGACAATCGTACAAGATCTATCCAATGATTAAATTAAATACTTTAGAAGATTCAAATGTTTAATTAGTCATTTGTTATTATTTCTAACTAATAATGAAATAATCTTGATTATTAATAATCTAATGTTATAAAGAAAAATGGAAGAAAATATCTTTAAAATACAAAAATATTTTTTAAGAATAATCTAAATGTTAAATAGAACAATTATTTTGTCAAAATTTGAAAATTTCAATGACAAATAGTTTTAAAAATCTATAGTTTGATATATTTATTTAAATAAGAAAATACAAGAATTATCTTTTTCTAGAATCAGTATATTGATTTTGCATTTTCATTTCCTTTAGCATATTGATGTGCAAATTATTTGAGATTATGAAATCAATATGTTAGAAATTAGCAATTTAAAAGCGAGGCATGTAAATTTTTTTAAAAAAACTGAGCATAACACCCTAAAATAAGAATCAGGACGCTTATTTTACAAACTACTGCTTACTTTTAATAATTTTTCCTATCTTGTTAGGGAAATGACTCAGTAACTAAGATGCATTGAAACTTAAGTATAATCATGTGCAAAATCCATTTTTAAAATACTTTTTGAAATTTTTTTAATAAGACTGTTAGTCTAAGCATATTTAATTTATAAATCAAGTTTTATCAGTTTTGCAGATATGTACATAATTTTTATTTTTTAAAATAGGGATATTTTTGTCATTTCAAAATGACTGAAACCTCCTTTTAAAAAAATTTAAAAATATGTACATATCTGAAAAATGGTAAAACTTAATACTATGTTAAATATGTCTACATTAACAATTTTATTAAAAAAATTTAAAAAGTGAATTTTGCACTCGGGCACATTGAATTAGTTTCCATCTTATTATGACATTTTCCTACATTTTTCAAACTTTTGGAAAAAATTTTTTTTATACTTACAACATTTTCTATAATTCTTATTGTACTTACAACATATAAGAAATTCATTTTATATCTTGACATTTCACAATAAATTCCTATGATACCATGCATTCAAAACAACAATTAAATACCTTATTGAAAAAGATGTTTTTTCCCTCCATAATGTTTTAATTGAAACGATTCGACCCTAATATAACTTAATTAATATTAATAAATCATTAGTTTATCACATCAAGTGATTCAAATATTATATTAAGCTAAATCATTTTAATCAAGAAACATTTGAAAGTGCAAAATTATCTTTTTAGTAGGATAAGTAATGGTTGTTTTGTTAATGTATATTTACATCACGTTTTAGTTCATATTATAATCAAGCCCTATGATAATTATTACAATTTTTCAAAAGGAGACTACAAGGTCCAAATAAAAATAAGTAGACCACGGACTCTTAAATATTAATAGCGAAATAAAACTCTAGAACTACGTAAACTCAAATTCAATACCAGAATCCACGATAAAGCACGTCTGACTACATGCACTAGTCACAAGTGGTTGGTAGTTAATAGTTATTTTGACTGTATAGATATGATAAAAATTTATGGTGAAATATTATATATGGGAATAAAAAATATTTTAAAACTTTATAGGTATATTAAGAATTAGTTTAACAATTCTTAATCATATCGAAAAGGGAAGAGAGTTTATATAGGTTTGTAAGTGAGTCTCAGCTAAAACATGGCTCTATGCGTTGCACCTGCCCCATTGCAAATGGTCTCGTTTATGACTTACAACAATGCAAAAACATTTTTTATTTTTAATTTTTTTATAAACGGTTCGTTTAGGCATATTTAATCAATAAATTAAATTTTACTATTTTATAAAATTTTTAAACATGAGCATTTTAATCATTTTATTGTGAAAAATTAATGGTAATAACTAGAAGTTGTGTAAAACCTTTTAAATACAAGCTGTAAAAAGATAAATTCGTAGAAACATAAAATAAAATTTATATATTATTTTTAATAACATAAAATAAAATTTAAATATTATTTTCCAATACCTAAACTTTTCATAATTTTATACAAGTATATTTAGTTATGATGGTAT
>JAXCLR010059760.1:0-15732 GCA_035584095.1 Annona squamosa | reverse complement strand
AATGTGGAACACAATGCAAAATATTTCTGTGATGTACTTTTCGGACTCAGTTAAAGAATTAGATGCTTTAAAATTTTGCTGGGAAATTAATTAAGCATTTATTCTCAAAGCCGCATGAAAATAATTTTACATTCAACAAAAAACTAAAATGAATGTATGATAATTTTTTCACGAGGCCGGAACACTTGTCTGGTTCAGTGATGTTGATATTTTTTGAATAAAAAATCATTTGGAGGCAGTTGTATGCCTAGCATCATTTTATAAAAATTCCAAAATTTTTTAGCTATGCTTGTTTTTAATTTGTAGACTATTGTTAGGTCCAAATTTAATACAAATTGCTTTATATTGGGTAGTCATAACAAATGGCTTGAACGGATTATACTTGATTAGTGAATAATTAGCTTGTGTGCATGCTTTTTCTTCTTATATGCATTCTCCGAGAATGCAAGATGCAACTATTTGTGTAGGATAGCAATTTGAAGTTTACTTTGGAGTATTACATTGTGCTATTATACCATGTTCTTTGAGGATGGAGGAATACTGCTTGCAGATCAGCCTTTTTGGTGATCTTAGCAAGGTTAGATAAAAATGTTGAGTGATTTAATTAACAACTTTTATTTAGTTCTTCTCTTATACTATGTGAAGAAGATTTGTACCTTTTGTAGAACTTTGCTAAGGCACTCTTTTATAGGCTAATATTGGTTGTGCGGGGGTGCTCGACCCCCTCTAATTGGCATTCTACTATATTCGGTTGAGGTAGCATCTTATTAAAAAAATTCTAAAATATCTTTTGTCATTTGACTCAGTTGTTAACTTGTAGATTGTTGTCAAGTGTAAATTCAATAAAAATTGCTTTCAATTGTGTAGTTGGAAAAAATGAATTCAATGGACATTACTTTAAGATTATTTTTATCATCTTTTTTTATGTTGCTGCAGGTTAGAATGATCTTCAAAAGGCCTCATGGCAGCAATTGCACAGTAGAGATTTGATTTTACTATACAACCAACTGAAATTTACAATAGCTTGAAGATTTGGATTTAGGAATGTGAAGATGTATTTTTGTAAATGTGAAGGGAGATGTCTAGATGGATATAATTTTTGTGAGGATTTATACCAGTTTTGTTTATCATGTTTTATGCTCCAGTTCTGTTTACCTCCATTGGTTTTGGTGATAATGCCTTGCTAATTTCTACTGTTATAACTAGTTCTGTCAATGTTTTTGCCACACTCGTATCCATATACTTTGTGGATAAGCTCGGTAGAAGGTTTCTCTTCCTCGAGGGTGGATTTTAGATGTTTCTTTTTCAGGTATTGACTTTTTTTTTATTCTGTTATGTGAAAGCTACTTTAATAGTGTTACTAGGTAAGATATAACATGCTGATTCATTTTTCTATTTTATAGATTGCTGTGGGTATTCTTATTGCCATTAAATTTGGCACTTCAGGCGTGGCTGACATATCCAAGGGTTATGCTAATGGAGTGGTTGCTTGCATCTACATCTATGTAGCTGGCTTTTCCTAGCCATGAGGTCCTTTAGGCTGGTTGGTACCCAGTGACATTTTGCCTCTTGGAATTTGATCTGCGGGCCAGAGTATCAATGTTTGCGTGAACATGTTCTTCACTTTCCTTATCGCTCAGATCTTCCTCACCAGGCTTTGTCATATGAAGTTCGGTCCCTTCTATTTCTTTGCCGGTTGGGTGTTCATTATGACCATCTTCATCAAGTTATTCCTCCCGGAAACCAAGAATGTGCCCATTGAAGAGATGTTCACTATTTGGGAGAGAGACTGGTTTTGAAAGAAGTATGCTGCTGACAACGAAGACATTGCTGTAGGTGACCGAGAGCTTAAAAAGATACCTGTTTGATTACAAGTGAACAAGGGGAAACAGATTGCCTAATTTTGGCTATTTGTTTGTTTGTTTTTTCTTTTTTCAAAATATTTTCTTACTCTTCTTCCCTATTTGGGCAAAAAGTACTCTTTGACAATTATTAAGACAGCATCACTTTTTCTTCTCATTTAAAGTGAATAAATTTGATTACCTGTGAACAAAAAATTGCACTTGTGCATGTGGTGAAGCGGTTTTTAAATTACGTGAAGCCTCGAGTAAACTCATTTAAAAAAATTCCAATCAAGGGAGGGAATATTCCATGGTAAAAAGACTCTCTTCAGTAAATTCCGATCAAGGAAAGGAGTATTCCACAAAAACAAGTATCATTATTGTCAGTTGCAGAAAACAGCAAACAAGACCAATGACGATTCAATTCAGTTTGCTTAAAATCATATTTCACTTCTCTCAGTCAAAGATTCACCAATAGGTTTATCCATTCTTATTTTGGGAGCAATGTCATCTGCTAAACCAAATTAACCCAGTAAAGATTTCTTTTGCTATTCTTATCAACCAAATCATGTTGACAGAAAGGCAAGTCCACTTCAAATAACCAATACCTCTTCAAATAACCCGATTACGGAACACATACATGTATAGTAAGTAATGTTTGTTTTCACCTTTGCTTATTTATTTGTTTGTTTACTTTTTGGTTAGATTTGCACCATGAGAGTTGCATGAGAGTTGATGCTAGAGGAAATGTCCCTTGGGATTTTGCTTCACTAATGGATGAAGGGCGTAACATGAAGTGTGTTTGTGCATTTGAGGTCCCTAAAATAGAGGGCAAATTGGGGAAATAAATTTTAAATAACAGATGTTTGAATCTGTCACACTTCCAAATAGTTGCAAACAATAGGAGTAATTTGTCATTTCTCTAACTACAGCACTATGTACAATGAAACAAAGCAGGTAAAGCTACCAAAAAAGGGAAAAAACACTAAGTGGTTCATCTACAACCTCTACGAGCTCCTCACCAGACATGTCACACATTTCTTTATCATCTGAACATTCTTTCGTCATTGCTTCCAGGCCATCAACTTCCTATAGAAGAATGATATCTCATGAGATCAGAGAGGCAAAGAAAAATACATCGTGGTATCGAGTACTATTTTTAACTTGACAAGATAAACAAAAGACTATCATCACCATCAGTTATAATGGATGTTGTTAGCTAAGTGTGATAAAGATGGTCATATAATTAATGCACACAGAACCTGGGCAGTCTCTCTTCAAGTTGACTATTTTATTATGTCAACCACCAAGAGATTTAGAGGATTATAGAGATTTTACAAGATATGTGTTCCATGAGAACATAATGTGATGCCACCTACTAATAACAAATCAAGCACCCAAAGAGTGCCTCTCTTCAAGATGCTACTTGATTATGCCTTTGCTTGGAAAAAGAAAGAGTGTTAAGTGTGTGTTTCTGTAGAAGGAAAGAACATGAACAATAAAGCTTCTTATAATCATAAAATGAGAGGAAATCAGCTGGTTACACAAGTAAAATTATGCTTTACCACAAACTAGCTTGATTTGACATCTATCAGGCAATTTAGGTTTCATAAGAGAGACCCAACATTTGCTATTTCATCAATTTCAATAGATGAAAGGGATTAAAAAATAGAAACACCAAAAAGTATTGCGATTAGAAAAAAGCATCACAAATAAGCTAAGGTGGCCGCTTTTCCAGAATAATTGCAGTTCTTAAATCTTAAACACGTTTATTTTTCAAATAAGTCAACCAAAGGTGTTAAAAGGAAATAAAACAGTAACATTACCTGATTGAGCAGTTCTTGAAGATAAGTAGTCCTGTGTTCAATTTCTGACATCCATCATTCCATAATTTTGATGAGGTCCATGGACAGGAGGGTATGACTTCTATTAAAAAATGAGAATGAATCATGGAAAAAGATCTGAAGAAATAAAAGAAGGTAATAAAGTAGAAAAGCAACTTTTGAAGAAGAAATATAAAAAAGAAAAACAAAAGATTTCAAAGCCCCACAGGAACCTAGATTAACATGCTTCTAAATCCAGTTTACAAAATCAAATAGAAGTTAACAACAAGAACTATAGACCACCTACCTAGAAGTACAAACTATAGTTTACAAAAGCAAATAGTAGTTAGAATAACAACCTCGGGTCACTTAATAGATGTGCTTCTAAAACTAGTTTACAAAAGCAAATAGAAGTTAACAACAAGAACTATAGCAACTAAAGTAATAACAATCATCATAGCTCTCTTCAAATTGAGTATCTCTCTGTCTTTATTTTCAAAGGCCTTATTGAGTTCTCCATCCTGCATGATGATGATTTCTTTCAAGTGTTGCATTTCATCTTTCAATTCATCCGTTGTAACCTTCTGCATTTGTTTTATTTCATGGATTTCTGCAATCTGGATCTCCCTTCAAATTAGTGATGCAGTGGACCACTTCTCTAATGTTTGCCACAATCTCATCGTGGTTGAAAGGAAGAAGTTGTCTTTCTTCCATAATCTCGTCATGGTTGAAAGTAAGAAGTTGTCTTTTTGCCTGCACTTTCGTCCTACTTTCCTCCGTCGAAACAACACCTCTCGTAGGAGCAACGAACTGATCCACCCATCTAAAAAAATTGTAACACCTTACAGGATCCTGTTATTTAATTGAATTTAGCTATGGGAAGCAATGCTCCATAATGATCTGCAAATAAGGAAGTAATAACAGACCCTGAAATAAGGGCAACGCAGAAAATGCCGACTAGGGTTTCGTTTTGTATTTGATGTCAACATAATAGCTGCATCACCACATGCACAAGTGCAATTTATCCCTGTATTAGCACTGGATTTCCCATAGGCAGTTGAAGCCATCTCAACTACGCCTCCTGATGAACATAAGAAAGCAACTGTATTAGATAACTGAGGTATAAAAGAAAATGCAAACTAGTACAAGCTGAATGCCATGGTATCTGCTTCGAAAAACTTGAATACAGAAGAGAATACAATAATGAATCAAATGTTAAGCAAATATTAAGAAAATGTCTGATCATCATCATATTATAGAACAAGCTTATATAAAAAAATACCTCATTGTTCACGACCCTGACTTCTAGAAATGCATTATCATCAATAGATTTAGACACAATAGTGACATTAGGATTATTAAGTGCAGGACAATTGCGTTTATCATGCCCAATGACGAACTTATTACATCCACGACAACGTTTCGATCCACCACGCAACACCTCCAATGCACCTTTCATTCGCTTCGACGATTTGCTCTTCCTCAGTGTGATATGTGGGGAGTCGATGTTATAGGCATGAGAAGATTGAACCCAAAATGCAGTTGTTGATTGAACTATTGCATCACCACCCACACTCTCTAGAGCATCTTTATTTAGGCCGAAATTATCATTAGCAACTGTACCTCCCTCAAATGATACCAAATCATCTCCACCAGTCTCTTCACATGGTATCTGCTTAGGTAACGCATCCAGCGCAGTAATCGTCTTCTCCATGTTAACTTTCACAATTTCAAAAGCATCCAAGTTATACAAGGCCTCGCGTCTGATGTGACACCACCACTTCAACAACGATTGATTATGGACCGTAAGAAACTGCCTAGATTGGTTATCATTTGATGTAGATGGAAACTTAAATTGAGACTTTGCAATTCGTGTCCATCGTGCTATTATATGGAAAGGTGGCATGGACTTAACTTTAAGAAACCAGAGGATTGCGAGAATGTGCTTGCAAATGATTCCTAGTGATTTGAATTTCATGCACGGACATTCTGCTATTAACTCCTCAGCATTCCACTTAACAAACTGTTGTTTATTTTCATCTTCATTTTCACAGTTGTGAACTCGCCACTGTCGTAGTGTATTATCTCCTTCAACTCTTTTCGCAAAATATAATAGACTTTGCTCTCTCTTTTTGAAACAATAAGAACACATTCAGGGTATACACTTTAGCCATTTGAGCCTCAAGTGTAAGTGTAGTTCTTAATAAAGGTATACCATGCAAGGTTCGAAAATTCACCTCCCCTTCAGCCTCGCGTCTACACTCTAATGCTTTATCATACCCATGAACAAAATCAATAAGATTGGACTTGTGGTTTACAAACCCATCGAAAAATGCATTCATACTTTCGCTTCTGCTCGTGGTTCTCATGCTCGCACTAAAATATTTCCTAGTGAAAGTTGGAATCCATTTTCGATGTATTTCATACATGTGTGCCAACCACGCATTCTCCTTCAAATTGAACTCATCAATCATTGCTTGCCAACAATCCTCAAACTCATTCTCGCTTTCAGTGCCATATAAACAATGATTCCACTTAGTCTTGAAAGTGGGGTGATCATGGATGACATGCGATAATTTCTCAAGCAATTTTTTACATATATGCCACAAACACAGCATATGATTAGAGTTAGGAAAAACAGCTTGTACTGCTGCCCCAATAGCTGCATCTTGATCTGTAATTATGATTTTCGGATGGACACCACCCATTACGTGTATCCATGTTTGAAACAACCACTTGAAGTCCTCGATTGTCTCGCCAAATAATAAGCTTGCACATAGAAGTATGGATTGTTTATGGTGATTAACACCAATAAATGGCCCAAAAGGCATGTCATACTCATTTGTCTTATAAGTTGTGTCAAAACATATGACATCACCAAAAATCATGAAGTCTTCTTTTGACTTTCCATCAACCCCAAAACAAGACGGCAATCTCATCTCCTCATCGACCTGAATTTTATATGAGAATTGAGAATTCTCTTGACTCTTTTGCTGAAAATAGCGCAATAGAGAGTTTGCATCACCTCCAAACATCATTTACCGCTTTCTCTTGAGTGCATTCCTAGCATCCCTTCTGAGAAGTGGAGGTGAGAAGAACCTCCTACTTCATGTCTCATGAAATTAATAGATCGTGTAACACCAATGCCAGATGCCTTCAAAAAGAATATTAGACCTAAATCATCTTCTATTAACTTCTTGTGTGAGCGTAGCTTCCGAGTCTTCGTGGAAGTACACAGTGCATGGTTATGCATCAGTAGAAACTGAGAGACATCATAGGTGTTTCCTTCTCGATTCAAATTCAAGTACAGTTTAACGGGACACGAGCAATGACTTATGAATCCACCTTTATTACGCCGTTTCTCTTGCACAGGGCCAGCTCTCGAGCATGTTAAAATTTGCCTCAATATTTCACCAGACTTTGCTTTACGACTAGTATTCTTTCTCGTACTAAAGCCACAGTACCATGCATAATTGTCATAAAACTTGTATGCTGCATCTATGGATGCAAAAGACTTGCCGACCTTTGGTGTTATCTCATTTGGGGCATAAGGCGTGAACATCTCATCTGTAATGTTGATCTCAATATTCGTTGCTCGACTAGGAATTGCCTCGCTCACTAACTCAGGTTCAATTGTCACACCCTCAGCTAAAGCAGGTTCGATAACACCCTTAGCTAAAGCAGGTTCAACAATACCCTCAGCTAAAGTCGGTTCGACAACATTTAATGAATTCAACTGCATAGACTCCATAGTGTAATCGATGTAATGTTCCACATCAAACAAAAGAAAATAATCTATCATGCCAACCACAATCGTTTAAGACATCTCAAACAATTCTTCTCGAACCTCAACAAACATTTAGGTAAAGTAACTAACAAAATTATGACACTATATGATTCCTGACCTCTTTCAGGCATGCAGTTACCTTTACAATTTACACTGTTCCTCAGTAGAGCTGTAGGTAGATCAGTTGTCTAAAAGCTTAGCTAGCCATAGCTAAGGAGACTGAAATCCAAAATAGATATAGGTTAAACATACAATTCTTCTAAAATGGAGACTTCAATTTTTATTTTTGTTCTTTCTTTAGAAATTTATGATCTCCATCTAGATCTTATTATATGTGATCCATGCACCTATGAGCAATTTATTGATTTTTGACAAAACAATGTCAAACAAATTAAATAAATATAAAAATTTACAAGAAAAAAGATCCCAAATAAAACCCACACATTTATAAAACACAAAAGAAAAGAAATATTTTTCAAGTACCCCAATTATGCATGCCCAAACCGTAGCATCCATGAAAAGTAGAAAAATAAAGTTGTTATGTTATGAATCGAAAAATGAAGAATTACATCGAAAATGGGAAAATCGTTGGGGGGAATGGAGAATCTCTTTCCATTTAATATATTGGATATAAATTATGACTTAACAATGTTTCATGTGAGTGGATTTCTTAAAACAAAAATCAATTTCCAGGTCCTTTCTTAACTCTTACACTATAATTCATTACCTTGCAACTTCTCATATAAAAAAAATTCTTTTAAGATGTGTACATTTGTATTTCAGACAGAAGAAATTGCAAGAAATTCCCTCATGGTAACATATGACAAAAACATGAGTAATTTACTCCCAGGTTTCCTGGATATTATTTTCTTTTCTTTTATACTGTTGGTGTTTGTATTTGAAGGAGCTTAAAGCAGTTCTCGTTTCGTGTGGAAGATTTGGCCCATGTAGCAGGTGCGCTCTACTGAACGGACCACGCCTCCCATTTGCAATGACTGTGATCACATTGATAACATTTACTGTGGACAAGAGGATCGGAAATTTTTGTGGTTTTGGGAATATAGACTTTGCAGATGATGAATTGGTGGAGAAAGCCATGGAGCCAAACCGAGCAAAACCAAGTATGTGAGCAGGCCTTCACTTCATTAATTGCAAAATGTCTGGGAAAGCAAAATGGGTAGAAACTGGCAACTTATGTACTAATTTTGCATGGTCTGATTTGTATATTACTTTCAATTAATATTGATATTATTTCAAAGCCGACTAATTTATATCACAACTCTATTACGGAAAAAATAAAAATAAAAATAAAAAAATCACTGACTAATTTATATCACAGCTCTATTAAGGAAGAAATAAAAATAGAAAACTCACAGCTCAAGAGTTGTGTGCAATCATTTAGGGAATTTAGGGAACAACTCTATTAAGGAAGAAATAAAAAAGAGCTCACAGCTCATGAGTTACGTGCAATCATTTAGGGAAAGTGATTTTCTAATAGCCTACATTGGAGCTTGGAAAATTGAAAGACTAACCTGTGGTGCTGCAATGCGTCGGCCTGCGTTGTTGTGGTTGAGGTAGAGATTGGCTATCTCCTTACAGATTGTGTAGTGGCCGCGTGCAGCACCAAAGCTGTTGGGATGGATCGCAATCTAATCGGGAGGAGGAGGCAATGTGAGGGCGGGCAGAGAGAGAGAGGGAGAGGGCGGCAGGGAAAGAGGGAGAGGGCAGATCGGGAGAGAGAAGGGGGGAGGGAGCAGCGAGAGATGGCGGGCGGAGAGAGGTGAGGGCGAAGGAGAGAAATCACGAGAGGGGGGCAGCATCCTGAGGGTGCCGGCCGGCAAGTAGGCAGAGAGACAGGGAGAGAACGGCAGCATAGGCGGTGCGTGTGCGCTGGCAGGCAGCTCAGGGGAGAGGGAGAGGGAAGAGGGAGTAGCAGATGGGAAAGGAAGGTTGGTAGGCTGCAAGGTGGGAGAGAGAGAGAGAAGAGCGAGAAAGACAGAGTTTGTGGGTTGCGGGGTGGATCGCCAGGTCCCTCAGCAAGAGGGGGGTGTTTGAAAATTTCGGGAGCTGACAGGGGCCTGCCGGATATACGCGCAACATTAAATGGATGCTCAGACCGCAGCCTTTCTCCGCAGCTCTCCAACGGTTGAGATTTTACCCGTAGCATCCAACGACTATCGTTGCTGGTCGTTCGGAGGTCGATCGTCCGACCGGTCGTAAAAAATCATAATTCCTCAACATATACTAACTGTTCGAGATATTTCTCATCTATAATTTATTCCATAGAAAAATACGAACTTATTATACCTTTCAAATAGCTTGATATGTTGATCTCAGGATAATTTAACTAAGTTATAACTCAAATGTATGCTAAATTAAAATAGAATTAGTCTTGCCATCGAGGCAACGTTGTGGACGACGATAGTTTTGACGCAGTTTCGAAACCCACATAATGCAAGATGATGATATCAACCTCCCCCAAACTGTGGGGGTTTTACGAGTTGGTTCATCCATCATGTGAGGGTTATGAAGAGCCTTTCTGTGATGACTATAAAAGTACTTAATTGTAATATCACATTAGAGAATGTATAAAAAATATCAAAAACAGTAAAAATATTTTTATCATTATAAATTTAATAAATTTTTAATAGTTATATTTGAAGCTACATATTTATAACTCAATAATCCTAATATACATTTTTATTGATGCTGAGAACTCCTCGCCAAAATTGAATATCGAGACAACTAGTAGGAAATTTAGAACGTGCACCAGCTGCACTAAAATGTGGACTCCAACAAAAAAGACAAAAGCTGGACTCTAAAACTAAAATATAATGGCGTATGATTATATATACAACTATTTATTTTAAGTTAAAATATGACATTCGTTTATTTTTTATTTTTATTCGATTTTTTATAAGCATGTTTTCCTAATTGTATTTAATTTATGTACCAAGTGTTGTCATCTTACAATATTTTTAAATTTTTATTTTTTAGAAATTATCAACTAGTGTCATTTAAGTCATTTTCACTCTTTAAAAATCTTAATTTTTAAAAAATAAAAATTAAAATAAAAATTAAAAAGTATTTAAAATAACAGAACTTTGGTATACTGATTGAATGGAGTTAGAAAAACTTATTTATAAAGAAAAATAAAACATATAATTAATTGTAAAAATAAATAAATGTTATATTTTAGATTAAGATATATCATGATGTATATAATCTTGTGCGAATGTAACATTCAAGTACCAGCAATAGAGGTTTTACTTTAAAAAAAAAAAATTTCTTTTCTCGAGGTTTCTATGTTCCGCGGAGGAATATTTTTTTTTATCTTTTCTACGTGCCTTTTAAAACGAGTAGACAGGCTAGAGGTGATCGACCGTGGGTTTTGTTTTTGTTTTTTTGTTTTTTTATTTTTGTTTTTTTTTCCCCCTATGTGAAAGCATCGACCGTGCGCTTTGAGCGTGAGAAAGTTGGGTGTCTTTGTCGCTATGATTACTCGTGTTTGAAATATTCCACGTGAATGGAAGATTAATTAAAATATTGTGGAGGTTATCCACGCCCTTCTGGTCCGGAATATTAAGCTTGCTGCTCACGCTTTAATTCATTTTATATGAGAATGGCAATGCTTAAGAGATCCTTCGATATTAGATCGTCAAAATTTTCCGTTATTCAGAAAACTTGTGATCTCTTTTTTCTAAATTGTAAGAATTGTATTAAAGTTTAACTGTAAAATAGGTTAAAATATGATGTAAAGTATACCAATAAAAAACCCCTAAAATATTTTTTAAACTAAGGCTGTGTTTGGCAATAATAAAAATAAAAGTTAAAATTTTTCAATATAAAACTTTTCATTTTTAATAACAACTCTATTTTTTAATCATTTCCTCACATTTTTCAATCATTTATACACAATTATTAATACAATTAACGTATCTATTCTAACTTTATTCTTTTTATTACTTATCAATACCAATATCATATCACATAATTTTATTTTAATTAAAAAACTTTTATACTAAAAATTTTTTTATCTAAAAATTTTATTATTTTCTAAACACAACTCATATCATGCAACTCACGAGGCCAAACCAGTTGTACAGGTTACAGTGAACTCAAACACAATAAAATTTTGAATATATTCTAAGGTTGAACTTTGAATTTTTGATTATTTTATTTTCAAAAAGTATCTATTTAATAATATTTAAATAATGCATAATATTATCAAAATTAATAAAAAATTGTTATGAATTTTGTTTATAAAATAATGCGTAATATTAATAACCATTATCAAGAATTTTAAAAAATTATTTTATTATACTAACTTTTAATAAAGAAAACTAAGGTTGTGGTTGATATTCGATAAAACATTTATGGTATATTTTGATATACTAAAAGTTTTCGAATAAGAAATTTTCAAGTTAAAATTTTTCACTTCTCGTGACTATATTATTTTCTAATCATTTCATCGCATTTTCCTATATCACTGCCATGTTTTCAGCCACTACTCATAACTAATCTATTTATTTTAACCTTATTTTATTTACCAATCATCATCGTTTCTATCAAATCATATTATTTTATCTAATTAAAAAATTTTACGCTAAAAACCTTTTTTTAAAATTGACCACTTCTTCAACACATCATTAAAAGAAAAAATTTTGGTATAAAAATTATAAATAATGATGATGAGAAAAGAGAATAAAGTTAAAATAAATAAAATAATTATATGAAAAATTGTGAATAAATAATTAAAAAGTAAAGCATCAATTGTAGCAGATACAAAAATGGTTTTTTTTTTCCCTGGAAAAGACATGTTTTCCTTTAAACCAAATGCACCTCAAAATAAGTATTTAATTTGAAAGTTCTATGAAAGTGAATAAATAATAAGCATGTGTCAAAACTTCTAAAAATGGAATCTGATTGTATACATTATAACGTATTTTATGCTAAAATATATTATTCATTTATTTTTATAATTAATTATATTTTTAAAATTTTTCTTCACAAACATGTTTAATTCATGTACCAAAATTTGTCATTTTAACATACTTTTACATATAGGGGTTGTTTAGCGAAGACAAAAACTTTTTCAAACAGAATTTTCAATCTATACAACTACGCAATTTTGAATTATTTTTTATATTTTTCTATACATCTACCTTACTTTTCAATTATTTCTATTAAACTACTTATATAATTAATCTATTTATTTTAACTTTATTTTTTTTTTCATTAATGCCTTTGTCATATCATATCATTTCCTACCAATTTAAAAGCTTTTATATCAAAAATTTTTAATCAAAAATTTTATCACTTTACAAACGCACCCATATAAAGGTATTATTAAATGAAAAAACTTAATACATGAATTAAATACACTAGTAAAATATGTTTACGAAGAAAAATAAAAAAATTTAATTAATTATAAAAATAAATGAATGATTTAACTCAAAATACATCATGATGTATATAATCAATCTCCTTTAAAAATATAAATGGTATCATACATAATTTTTAATTCATTATTACTAAATGATACTTAAGTAATATTTAAATTGACAAGAACATAATAAATACGTTATATTACTTAATATTATTAAAAATTATCCTAAAATAAATATTATCATAATCACGTGACAATGAAAGCTATACAGACTATGATCCTAGACACAAAGGGCAATATACGATTAACCCAAATGTATGTTTTATTTTGTCATAAAATGTGTTAGCTCCATTACATTGATTTTTATTTAAAATTTTACATTTTTCTAATGTTTGCATATTTTATTTTTTGAAAATAAAAAAGAAATTACACATATACTTAAAAAGTTTGCCCATAGTTCTACTCATATCTTGAAATTTAAAATTTTTTAAATATATTAATGCATTTTACCTAAAATTTTACTTATACTTACAATAATAGGTATCCGTTAAAAGACATATTAGCTCCATTGTTAAATAACGAGTATATGCAAGCCCCACCATAAGTTAGAGTTGGTTTGCTCAAGCCCTAAAGTTAAGAATTTATATTTAAATAATATGTAATTTTATAAATGTAGAAGTGTTAAAATTTGTTTTAAATGAGAATTTTTAGCTATAAGAATCGTAATTAGGAATAAGCGTATTTATCATTTTACATGGCACTAATGGCTTCTTAATTAATGACATGAGTATAAATAAAATTTTAGGGGGCTATTTGGAATTGCATAAAACTCACCCATTCTGTTAAAACTTTTCTATGGTAGGGCAATCTGAGCAAAACGTGTCATTTCATGCTGTCGCGGCAGATTTTCAAATGGGTTCTTCTGCCATCCGCACAATAAGAAATGACCAGTTTGTTGATGTAGACCTCAATTGTTGCTGATTTTTTGGCTGCAAATACAAAATTGACGCCAACAGTGGAGCATTTTAGTGAAACTGCAATTAATGTTTCATATGACAAAAATAAGCCTATTAAACCAACGCTGAAATCAGTTGAAATTGGTCAATAAGCCATTAAATGCTGAATGTTTTCATGGCGGAAAAAAACATCACCAAAGTTTTGCAGCTTTCCAAACAGCCCCTTAAGAAAAATATATAGGTATATTTGGATTTTTTGAAAATTCATAGTTACGAGCTGAAGTATAGGTAAAAATCTTAGATATATGTCAAAATTTTCCTAAAAAAGCAAAAAAAGCATGGATATATGTATTCATGACCTTTTTGCTTTTTTCAAAAAATATATAATTAAAATACAAAATTTGGTATGAAAACTAAGGCCCACACGTGCTACTAGAGGGTTGTCCTAGCAGTAACAATTGTGACATGTTTGCTATCGGAGAAGTGTTCAACTCCCCATTAATGTAGGTGTATTTTTACAAATCTCCTTCTAATGTGGGGGCATTTTATAGGTTCCCCTTATTATGAAAGTGTTTATAAAAAAAATTCCTTCCATAGTATGTAGGTTATAAATGTACTTAATTGTAATATTAATTGTCAAAATGCAAGAACACCAATACAAAAAAAAGTAAGGTCCAAGCATATAGGAAAAAAATAATAAGCAAAAAAATATAATTTTGAGTTTGATGTATATCACCTAACATGCGGGCAAGTATAAGCAACTGGAACAATAAGCATAAACTGATGATGCTTCTAGAAAACCTCCTTATTTTTAATATTTAGATGGTCGATGAAAAATCCACTATATTTATTTGTGTTTAGCATCACCTATAGTATTATTAAAACCTTTTCATTCGTCTAATCTTACTGTATATAGGTTTATCTACAAACATATAAAATCAATATAATAAAATAATTTAATAATAAATATTAATTTTAAGTAGTATTTTTAACATATAAACCATTTAAAATATCATTACTACATGGATAAATGATTCCATAAAGTATTACTATATTCCAATATATATATATATATATATAAATGGATCTAAACATTTTTCCTAATTTACACATGAATATATATATTTTTGAGCAAATGTGACCTATGTGTATATTGAATTTAGATGAAATTTAGTGTTATAACTAAATAAATGATGTTAAATATAATTGACTGATTAAATTTTTCATTAAACATCAAAATCTTAAAATTGGAGGCGATTACATAAAATCACTTTTATATAACCCAGTTATATAGAAACGGAGCTCATATATAATGTATAGATATGAATTTTAATTAAATTGTTATCGGGTTCAAGCCTTCTACAGTTAAGTTCCCATAAACCTTGACTCAAACTTTTTTTAAACATTGAATATGTTTGACAAATATGAAAATTTGTAATTTTTTTTATTCTTGGTAACCATCAAATTTTTTAACAATTTCTTCTCGTCTATTTACATAATTATTTTAATTTTCAATCATTTATATACAACTACTCAATATATATTAATTTTATCTTTTTAAATTTTTATCATTATTTTTATTATATTGCGCCACTTCTTTGGTATCAACAAATTCTACACCAAGATTTTTCATACTATAATTTTTTATTGGTATATATTTACATCTATATCAACTCATATTATAATCAAATCGGCGGATATTCTTATAAAAGCTGGGGAGATAAGCTCCCGCCCCCATTCAAACGCCTATCTCTTAGATGGCAAATGGGAGGTGTTACAACCGGCCACTGCCCGGAGGTCTGATACTATCATCATGTTCTAATTGTCTTTGAAAATTTCCATTTCCTTGTTCTTTTATTTTAGGAAAAACTATGAAGGTAATTTAAGTATCCTACATATATATATATATATATATATATATATATATATATATATT
>JAXCLR010059590.1:0-15748 GCA_035584095.1 Annona squamosa | reverse complement strand
AAGTTACCAAAGAAATTTTTAAGAACCCAATTCACCCCTCCCCTCTTGGGTTTTGCCATTAACTCGGGGCCAACAGATGTGGTGGACTAAATTATTCAAGATGAATTCTAGCACAATTCTCATCAAAATATCTTAGAAGCATCATTGGCTAGTAATGCAGATGAGTATCATGAGGAATCGACTAAAATATTACATTATTTGCAACAAACAGCAACCTTTGCATGCTATCCATAAAAGTATGAACCTCTAAAGCTTAGACTAGACTCATTTAACCACTTAAAGCCATCAATGAAAAAGCCGCTTGTGTTAGAGCTCAAACCTCTGCCCTACCACTTGACATATGCTTATCTTAGTGATGAATCTTCTCTTTCAACTATTATCTTAGCTGCATGGGATTCTATTTAAGAGAAAAACTGTGAAGTGCTGCCTGATCATAAATGGGCAATTGGGTGAATTATTATTGACACACATGGAATTAGCTAGCATTTTTTATGCACAATATCATGTTAGCAGAAAATTGACGGTTCATGGGTTAGTCCAGTGTAGTGTGTGTGCTAAAGAAAAGAGGTAGGACAGTTGTTCACAATTTCACCGCAAGTGCACATTGATCCATAGGAATTTAAGACTTAAAACTTTCTTCTCAACACTTTTATATCAAATATCAAGAGAATAAAGTGAAATAGAAAGAATACAAAAGTGGAAAAGGAAAATAGAATTTAGAGCGTAGAATCAAAAATTAGAAATAGGTATGCAAGTACATAGGGTCTAGGGTTTCACATGCATCTTTTGCAATGAGTAGTGATATGATTATTTAATCTGAATATTATCTGTTAAAGAGGAACAAACCCCAATTTATCCTTTCACCTTCTCTAGAAACCTACAAGGCGTAATCCTAATTTAATCTTAACCACTTATTCTCATGAGGTTAAGTCAATTAAAATTCATTAAGTTCTCTAGCTGTTCATGGATTCCTCAAGGTCATTATCCTTATTCTCATAGTCTTAGATTTTCAGAGTTAATATATTGATTATTATATTTTAAGTTTCCATCTCTCAGTTCCATCACCTAATATATATAAAATCATTGTCAAAGTAGGAGCTCAAACACTGGGCAAGCATTAATTCATAATATATTAAATTGATAATAATATCTATCATAAATAAATCAAAACCACGCACCCTGTTGCATTGTATTCATTCTACATTTTAAACCCTAGATTAAGAGCTTAACCGAGCATGTTTAAGTCCAAAATAAAATTATAGTCCAAATTCATCTTAAATAAGATAATTAAAATAAAAAGAAAAGAAGAAAGAAAAGTTTATTGGTTAGAAGCCCGGATGGTGTGTTGGTTGCTACACGTAACTCACTGCTCCACCCCTTACTCTCTCTCTTTGAATTTTTCGTCAATTTTTCTACTCGTTCTGATTGTCTCTGTGTAAATTTATTTACTCCTCTTTCTGCATAGTCACGCCCCTTAGTTATAAGTATGAATTTGTGTTAATTAAAAGTTTGTGTAGCCAGCTTGTTGCTCTTATTCAC
The DNA here is from genome assembly GCA_035584095.1 of Annona squamosa. Taxonomy (NCBI): domain Eukaryota; kingdom Viridiplantae; phylum Streptophyta; class Magnoliopsida; order Magnoliales; family Annonaceae; genus Annona; species Annona squamosa. Next base: position 14,209 of record JAXCLR010059590.1, on the reverse strand, counting down.
GCAATTTAGATGCATAATTTTTGTTATTCTATTTATATACACAATCATCTCAAATGTACGTTACAATCAAGCTCTTGTGACATACTAAAAATTTACCCGCATCAGCCTACCAATTTTCCTAGCATTGTATCTATTTTTCATCCTATTTTTCCTACGTAATCCAACGGTGGACACTCCCAGATGCTGCCACCTCACAACTGCCACAAACTAATTTAGATGCGTAATTTGAATGGCTTGAAATTGCGTAAATATTAGACGGCTTGGATGCTGCTAATGCTAAAGGCGGTGAAGTCGATGGATGTGATGCATGCTGGTTAACTTGCTGCGGCTGGTGGAAAATCTTGTAAGGCTGAGGCGGTTGCTAAATCTAGATGGAAAGCTAATGGAATGCCAACTGGATGGCCTGATCTGTTAGATGATTTGGACGGTCCAGATTTGTTTGCTACATTATTTCTTGCACGGCTTCATGCATCAGATGCGGCTCTGATTTTTGGGTATTAGAACATGCTGAATATTTCAACGTTAAAATTGCAATGGATAGCTCTTAGGATTTAAATAGATGGATGCTGGACTGCATTGATCAAATCTGGACGGTTAGCTTGCTTGGACTGATTCTTGCTAACGTGGAAGATTTGGACGGTTGGGTTTCATAGTTGGACGCTGATTGCATGCCTTGGATGTTATGGAATTAATGGACTGAGGCGGTGCTTGCTTAAGCGGTGTGATCAACGGCCTGATTTGGATTTCTGAATGGCTAGATTTAATTTGGAATTTTTTATGGACGGTGATGATTAGGACAGTGGGAAAAATCTGGTCGCTACTTTGATTTGATGAACGGCTTAGATCTTTCCAAATGAATGGACGGTTGAGAATTGTGCATGGCTTGGATGGTATGGGGATTTTCTGGCGGTTCAGATTGATGCTGAAATTTCTCTTGATGTGATCTAGTTGTGGGGCCCATTGGTGGCATTTGTTGATATATAATAAATAAATTAAATTATTGATTTATCCAATTAATAAACAGGTGGTTAAAATTAATAAAATCCAATTATTGCAACAATTATTTTTACTAAAAATTATCTACACACATTTGATTTTATAGCAACAAATAAAAGTATAATTTCAAGTCAAATGCCCACAAAACTTATTTAAATGACCTGAAATTAATATTTAACGCCCGATTGTTGCAAAATCATATTTTAAAGCAAATTTCATAATAAACTCAAATATTTACACACCAAATCAGTTCAAAATACATATAAAATATATTAATATTTACTAAATGTCAAATACCCTACACTTGGACTTTTGCTTGTCGTCAAGCAAATACAAGAGAATTCAAGAATAAATCACAAAATTGTAAAACTTTGAGCAAAAACAAAATGTAAATAAAAAACTTTGAGGAATTTTTAAGAATGTTAAATCAAAAATTTTGAACATAGCATTTGTTAGAAAACCTGGACAAAAATTTGTTCTTTCTTGACTAATACTATGCACACTGTCACCTATTTTGCTTTCAATCATTATGAGTTCAAAAACTCCCACAATAAAATCCTAATTATCAAATATCTTCCCTTTTATTTGGTTTTTCAATACACAAATTTAATCATTTAATTAATGGTAGTGATTTAGAAAAGTATTAGTCAAGTTACGACATATATGTCTCATCAAATTCTCGCATCTAACTTTTTTTTACGAACTCAATCAACTAATTCATAGAATCATAAGGACTTTGTGGAACAATGGTTAAGTTTAGCACAAGAAATATAAGTTCAAAATTTCCAAATATTGAACCATTTCTACATCGATTTGAGCCTTATTTTTGCAACAAAAAACAATGTAACTCCTATACTTAGTGTTTGTATTATTTTTTGCCTCCTCTTATTCTTAGTTTAATAATTTTTTTTGAAAAAAATGTCTGACAATAATTCTTCTTACCATATTTCAGAATATCTAGGAAACTTTTTTAACAAATAACTCTCCTCTCATATTTCAAGATATCTAGAGAGTCATTTTCATTATTTGTACAATCTAAGTGGTCAAACTTTTTACTTTTCATCATAGAGTTCAGATTCAAAGTTGGTTCAATTAAGTGAGAATTTAGGTTTAGAGAAGAAAAAATTACATCCAGGCTTAATAGAGATAAACAACAGTCATTCTCTCAAAGGTAAGCTCATCAGAAGGGAATGCCTTAATCATTTTGCAAAAAATGGTCAAGATGAGTTTCAGCTTTGGAAATCCTTTAACCAAGATAAGATTTTTACGTATATCAGAAAAACTACCTTTTCTAATAACAATTGTGTCTATTAGAACCTTTGATAAATTAGAAAGGATTACTCTGATTTTGAAAGAAAATAGTTCCTTAGTCATAAGTTTCATTAAGCGATTTTGGACAAAAATTTAGGTATTTTCAACAAGTATATATTCAAAACAAATTTGCCATCTCACTGGGATTCAATTATTTGTGTAACTCTAAATTTTGGAATTCTAAGTATGGTTTGCTTATATAAGCATCACAAGAGTTCAAAGTTGAGTCTCGATCGGTCCAGTATCAACATTTATGCAAGATTTACCAAAATTTTGCAAAAAATTTTCAAAATGGGACAAAAATTGAGTGCAATATTCAATGAATGCAATTATTGGGGCAATGAAAGAAATAGTCAGAGAAAATCAATGCAACACATTCATCCCTATTTTGATGTCATGCCATTTAAAAGAAATATAAAAATTAAATAAGTAATTTTAAGGATTGTGAGACATTGACTTCCTTATTTTGGCGAGTTGAATTGAATTTCATTTTGTGATGCTTCCTGTCTAGATGGGCTCTGTGAAATAACTAATAAAGATTGAAATTTAAAAGTATCAAAATTCTAAAAGAAAAGAAAAATTAAAACTCCCCTAAAAGAAAGAGGAAAAGCTCGAGTTGCCTCCCGAAAAGCACTCAGTTTAAAGTTGTTAGCCCAACTATGGTTTGAACTCTTGCATCAACTAACTCCAACTTTTGCATTGCTTTGATTTTTACTCTTGCCTCTAGATTTTCTCGCATTTGTCATCCTTTGATCTGATTTCCATATTTGTTTAAGAATTTTCCCTATTAATGAACCACTACAATTAGTTTTAAGATAAGAAGGAGAAAGAATTATTACCAGTTTGTCTTCTTTGCTCTTACGTCCATCAGATTTTAGTCATTTTGGTTTTAATCTCCCGCTTTCAGATGTTACCATGGATTCAACCACTTGTTGATTCAAGTCTTCCGCAATTACTCCTTTGCTTATGTACATCCTACTTAGGTCGCCCGAAGTCCCTTCATTTGTAACCTTATCGACCACATCAATCTAAATGCAATAATTTTTAAGAGGAGAGTTGTTTGGTTTTGAGGTTAAGTTGAACTCCACGTTTTCATCTCCGACTATTAAAGTGAGCTTCCCATGCTTTATGTCAATAATAATGTCAGTTGTTGCTAAGAATGATCTTTCCAATATGATTTGGGTCTATTGATCCTTCTCTATATCAAGCACAACAAAATCCATAGGAATGAAAAATTTTCCCACCTTTACTGGCACGTCTTCCATGATGCCCACAAGATGTTTGATGGAGCGGTTTGCTAGTTACAATGTTATGGTAGTGGGCTTAAGATGACTCATCTTCAATTTTTCATAGATAGAGAGAGGGATTAGGCTAATACTGGCTCCAAGGTCACATAAAGCTTTGTCTACTTGCACATCACCGAAAAGATAAAGATAAAAATTACCTAGATCTTTGAGCTTGCGCGGAAAATTATTTAGCAATATAGCGCCGCACTCTTCAGTAAGTGCCACCATCTCGTGCTCCTCGAGTTTGCACTTGTTTAGTAGAATTTCTTTCTAGAACGTGGCATAGTTGACATCTATGATAGCATGTCGATGAACGGGACATTGATTGAAAGGTTTGTTAAAGTCGCGATGAACTTTTCCAACTGCTTTTATAACTTGGCCTACATTTATCTCTACATGAAGGGTAAAGGAGGCTGGCATCGCGGTGGTAGAACATAAGGCTTCTTTATCATTGGTTCAGGTTGTGGCTCCTCAATTTGCTTCATAGATTGCTTAGGTTTATTATTAGCTTCTTTCTCTTTAGTTCAGGTTTTCTTTAAGAGGTGTTTGTGGCTTGTTGAGCAATTTGGTTTTCAAGCAACTTTATGTGGATTTTCATTTGGCTCATTTCTTTAACTAGTTTTTCAAGCAAAGAATCAGATGATTGCACTTAAGGTGGTGCAAGTAGAGCGGGTTGAGATTAGTAGGTGGGTGGATTGAGACGTCTTCTCAAGAAACCAGGTGGCTTGTTATTTTAGGCATAATTTTGGGTATTTGACTAGTTTGACCAAGAGAAGTTGGGGTGGTTCAACCATCTAAGGTTATAAGTGTTAGAATAGGGATTACTTATGTGCGAGTATTGTACTAGTTGTTGGCTTGCTTGCTCGCTTGTAGTGTCCTGGATGACAAGGCTACACTCAAATGTATAGTGTAATGTTCCATAGATCTTGCACGAAATTTATTATCATGTAGATAAGTCTCAGCTTATGGTATGTTGCTTCTTTTACTATAATAGTTGGTTTATTTTAGCATGAATAGAATGCATGGATTTGATGTCATATACATTACCTTGTCCAGAAGGTCTTCTGATGTCGCCGTATTAAGAAACATAGAGGGCTAAGTCATCAAGAAGTTTGAGAGCCTCCTTGTTAGAAAGTCTCATGAATTGGTCTCCAACAACTGAAATGATGACCCTCTAAGTTGGTTTGTAGACTTAGTTGAAATTTTTTTGATAATATCACCTTGAGGGATTCCATGATGAGGACACTTTCACTATATATCTTTCATTCTTTCCCATGCATCATAGAGGGTCTCATCGCCTTTTTGGATGAAATGGTAGATTTCATTTTTGATTTTCTTAGCTTTTTTTAGTGGAAAGAATTTCACCAAGAAAGCAGTCCCATGTGTTGAAATTGCCGAGTGACATAGAATAGACTTATTTGCCTTGTTCCAAAGAGAAAATAGGAAGAGCTGAACATGGATTGCCTCTTGTGGGATTTCTTGCACCTTGATTGTGTTGCACAGTTGGAGGAACTTACTGATGTATAGATTAGGGTTTTTAGAGGGTAATCCTGCAAATTAGTCATGTTGAACCATTCAGATAAGCCCCTGATTGAGTTCAAAGTTTCTTGCATTGATCTCAGGTTCCACTATGCATGATTGAAAGCCTTATGGATTTAGACAATTTTAGTCACTTAGAGTAATCCACCCTGGTAGGTTGTTGTTCTCTGCCTGGGCTTCTTCATGCTCTTGATGCAATGGTTCTGGATTGTTGCATTTTGCCATTGTTTCCTACGAAGATCATTGCTTTCTATATTCACAAATTCTCCTCTTGAAAGAAGGTTCAATTTCAAGATCAGCGGTAAAGAGTTTCTCAGCTAGTTATTTTGTAAAATTCTAAATATGTAGATGCATAAAAGGATAAGGTAATTTCACTAGCTAGTTTAGAAAAAGAAAAAGATTAATAAGAAGAAGAGATGGAGAAAAGAGGAAAGAATGGATAGTTTTAGAATTTAAGGAAAATTAAGCACAATCCATCTTTTGATAATTAACAACTCAATTTGAGAAATATTTAAGTACTAATGAAGTTGCTAAGCGTTGCCTAGGTATATAAAATCAAAGTTCAAAAGATACTAGGTCAAGTTGTAACCTCAAGTCGACTCAGCCATCAACTTAGGTCAAATCAATATCCAAATCGATTCCAGAATCAACTTCAAACGACATAGAACCGACAAAGTTGAAATTGGGACTCGAAGATAAGTAAAGTGGCAACTGAAGTTGACTCCGCTTGCGACTTAGGTGAAGTCGCAACCTCAAGTTGACTCTATCTGCAACTTAGGTAAGACTTAGCTATAGACTTAAAAAACATCAGAGTTAAGTCCCATTTCAAGTCGACTCCGTTATGCGACTTAAGTAAAGTCAAATCTTAAGTTGACCTAAGTATGAGACTTGGGTGAAGTCAAACTCCAAGTCAACCTAGGCCTACAACTTCAGCATGAGGCAACCTTATGTCGTTTCAGAGACTTTTGAAAAGGAAATCAAAATCAAGAAAAATTGAAATCAAGATTCAAGGCTAAAAAGGAGGATATCTGTTCAAGGAATTAAAATACTACACAACTCTTGCTTCATAAGACATATCAAAAAAATCCAATGAAGATCCAAGTGTTTGAGAAGAAAAGAAGAGATGACAATACACAACAAGTAAATCACATGCAAAGCCGTATAGTTCCAATACGATATATGGCTGGTGAAGTCGCATCCGAAGTCGACTCCACCTGTGACTTGGATCAAGTCCAAGACCAAGTAGACTTGAATATGGAACTTAAGTTGGAAATTGAAGACCGAAGTCGCTCCCAAAGTCGACTCCAACCTGGTACTTGAGTGAAGTTGTACCCGAAGTCGATCCACCCTGTGACTTTAATGAAGTCGTATACCAAGTCGACTCCATATGTGACTTGGCTCGCAACAGTCGAAAAAATTAGAATGTTGACGTATTAAATGCTTGTCACCTACCACCAAACATTCGAATTTACTTCTCATTATTTAAGGAGCATCAGGTGAACGTAAATGAAATTTAAAAAATATTGAATGAGATCAACTTCCACTATCTCTTGCATTTAAGTGATCTACAAGAAGTTTGAAGAAGAACTTGACATTTAAACTGTTGAAAGCTACATTGCTCCATCAACAACTACTTACACAAGTTCTTCTACATGCATGAAACTACCTACACAATCTGTAACATTTAGATCTTTGTTATTCATTATTTATTTGTTTATCCTACATAGTTTGGTATAGGAGATCGAAACCAACTAAAGGCAAAGTAGTGTATGATTGGAGTGGAACTCATCACCTATTTGTGTTAAGATTGTAGAAGTCCCCTAGAGTTAGAATTTAAAAGAGAGCTGTTTCTCTAAGTTGTATTGATAATATAATAGTGGAACCCAAGCCACAATGGGTTTGTGCTTGGAAGAGTAGAGCAGTGGAGGTTGCCTGAACCACTATCTATCGCTGTGTCTTGACGTGGATTGATTGTTTATTTTTTATACTTTCTACTGCACCATTTTACTCCAACTCATTGGTCGTTTTATTAAGAAAATTAATTTTACAAAAGGGAAAATTTCTGATTAAGCAAAAAATTTTAAAATACCCAATTCGCCCCTCCCCTATTGGGTTTAGCCATGAACTTAGGACCAACAAATAGAAGGGAAGATAAGAAAGAAAAAGAAAAGTGTCTAATAGCAAAGTTCAAAGTAACGTCGAGTTCTCCGACAACAACGCCAAAATACTTGTCCACAATCTCAACACAAGTGCACAGGTCATACATTTGAAATATATAAAATATTGATCTACAAGGAATTTAGGATTTGAAACTTTGATCTAAATGCTTTCTATTGAATATCAAGAGAATAATTTTTAATAGAAATAATAGAAAAGTGGAAAGGGAAAATAGAATTTAAAGCATAGAATCGAATATTAGAAAACAGGAAAGCGAGACCTAAGGTCAAGGGTTTCACATGTGTCTTTTACAATCGGCAGTGGTATGATTATTTAACCCGAATATTATTTGTTAAAGGAGATCAAACCCTAATTTATCATTGCAAATTCTCTTGAAACCTATAAGGCATAATCCTAATTTATTCTAAACCACCTATTCTTGGATCAAGCCAATTAGGATTCATTAATTTCTGTGGCTGTTCGTAGATTCTTCAATGTCATCATTCCTATTCTCGTGGTCATAGATTTTCAGATTTAATATATTGATTACCTTAAATTAAACTTCTACCTCTCGGTTTTATTACCTAATATACATAAAATAATTGCCAAAGTGAGCTCAAATACTGGGTAAGCATTCAATCATAAGATATTAAATTAATAATATTATCCATCATACATAAATAAAAAACATACACCCTGCTACTTGTCTGCGTTATACGCTTGCTATATCCTATACTCTAGATTAAGGGTTTAGTCGAGCATGTTTAAGTCCAAAATAAAATTAAAATCAAAATTGATCTTGAACAAATAAAATTAAAATCAAAATTGATCTTGAACAAGACAATTAAAATAAAAAGGAAAGAAGAAAGAAAAACTTATTAGTTGGAAGTTCTGATTGTGTGTCAGTTGCTCCATGCAACTCGCTACTCCATCTTTTGCCCCATGCTCTTAGCCTCCTTTCCAACCCTTGCTCTCTCTGAATTCTTTTCTTTTGGAATTTTTCGTCAATTTTCTACTCCGTTCTAATTCTCTCTTTGTAAATTTCTCTACTCATTCTGCCCAGTCATGCCCCTTATTTGTAAGTATGATTTTTTTCGTCAATTAAAAGCTTACGCAGCCTGCTTGTTGCTCTTATTCGCGCAATCTAGATGTGTAATCTGGATGTCTTGAAATTGCATAAACGTTAGACGGCTTGGATGCTAATGCTAAAGACGGTGAAATTGATGGATGTGATGCATGCTGGTTAAGCTTTCTGTGGTAGATGGGAAATCTTGCATGGCTTAAGTGGTGGCTGAATCTAAAAGGAAAGCTAATGGAATGCCAACTGGACGGCTTGATCTGTTAGATGATTTGGACGGTCCAGATTTGTTTGTTGCATTATTTCTTGGACAGGTTCATGGATCAGATGCGGCTCTGATTTTTGAGCGGTAGAACACGCTGAATATTTCAACATTAAAACTGCAATGGGCGGCTTTTAGGATTTAAAGGGTTGGGCGGTGGACTCCATTGATCAAATCTGGACAGTCAGCTTACTTGGACTAATTCTTGCTGATGTGGAAAATTTGGACGGTGGGATTTTATATGCTAAGTTGGACGCTGATTGCATCCCTTGGATGCGATGGATTTAACGGATTGAGGTGGTGCTTGCTTAAGCGGTGTGATCAACAGCCTGGATTGGATTTCTGAATGGTTGGATTTAATTTTGAATTTTTATGGACGGTGATGATCAGCATTAAATGGACGGTTGAAAAATTTTGGGCACTGCATTGATTTGATGAACGGTATAGATCTTTCCAGCTGAATGGACGGTTGAGAATTGTGTAGGGCTTGGAAGATATGGGGATTTTCTGGATCTTCTGACAGTTCAGATTGTTGATGAAATTTCCCCAGATGTGATCTGCGTTGTGGGGCCCAGTAATGGCAGTTGTTGATCTGCAATAAATAAATTAAGTTATTGATTTATCCAATTAATAAACAAGTTGTTAAAATTAATAAAATTCAATTATTTCAACAATTATTTTTACTAAAAATATCAACACACATTTGATTTTATAGCAACAAATAAAAATATAATTTCAAGCCAAAAGATTAATAAATTATTTAAATAACTTGAAATTAATATTTAACGCCCAGTGTTGCAAAGTCACATTTTAAAGCAAATTTTACAATAAACTCAAATATTTACCCACCAAATTAGTTCAAAATACCCATACAATATATTAATATTTATCAATTATCAATAGTGATCACAAATGAAAACAATGAATTAAGCCCAACTTGAACCATTATAGGTTGGAAAGTTTGCAAGGACTATCATAAGCGGAAGAAAGCTACGATGAAGGATCATTTTCCGCTACCATATAAGATATTTGACAAGCTTGCAATGTGGGAATTCTATTATTTTCTTGATTGTCATTCAGGTTATTACTAAATATGATTGCACTAGAGGACCAGGAGAAGATTGGGTTCACCTGCCCTTCATTGATATGATCACATTCCAGTGTTATATGATGACCATCTTCACTGATATGGTCGAAGATTTCTTAGAAGTATTTATAAACAACTTCTCAGTGTTTGGAAATTCTTATGACAAGTCTCTCTAATCTATATAAACTTCTTTAGCATTACGAGGATACTAACCTGATTTCAAACTAGAAAACAGGTTATTTCATGGTCTGAGAGGGCATTGTACTCAAGTATCAGGTTTGCAAAGAGGGTATTGAAGTTGACAAAACAAAGATTAAAGTGTTCAAGAAGCTTCCTCCTTTGACATCATTCAAACGCCTTCATAGTTTTTTTAGGCTATGGCAATTTCTATTGCTGTTTTATTAAGGATTTCTCAAAAATTGCGAAGCTACTATGCAACCTTCTTGAGAATGATGTACCTTTCTATTTTGATGAATCATGCATGCAAGCATTCTAGGAGTTGAAGAGAATAATCACTTCTGTACTAATTATTGTTATATTAGATTGGAGTTTTCTTTTCAAGCTTATACATGATGCTAGCAATTTTACAGTGGGCGCGGTTCTTAGTAAGAGGCGTAATAAGGTTTTTTATTCTATTTATTATGCAAGTAAAATCTTAAACATAGCCCAACTCAATTGAACAACAACTAAAAAGGAATTGCTTATAGTTGCCTTTGTATTTGATAAGTTCGGGGTTTATTTGATTGGGACCAAGGTGATTGCATATACAAATCATTTATCCATCAAATATTTAATTAAGAAGAAAGATGCTAAACTCGGCTTGATTATCTGTCTAAATGGGTTGAAGTGGTTCCGACCCTAACATGTAATGCTAAGTTGGTCATCAAATTTCTGAAAAAAAAACCTTTTTACGTGCTTTGGCATACCTCGGGTGGTTATCAATGATGGAGGCACTCAATTTTGCAACCGACTGTTTATGACATTACTAAGAAGGTACAGAGTAAGCCATAGGCTTACTACTACTTATCATCCTCAGGCTAATGGATAAGTTAAACTTGTTAAATGTAAATTGAAGCAAATTCTAGAGAAGTCTTAGGTCCTCTCAAAGATTGGTCAATCAAGTTCGACGATGCTTTATGGGCATACCGTATTGCCTTCAAGACATAGCTTGGAATGTCTCTTTATAAGTTGGTTTATGGGAAGGCTTATCATTTGCCTCTCGAGCTTGAATATGACATGTTCCCGGCAATTAAGAAGTTGAACCTTGATATGTAGCAAGTAGGTCAATGTTCTCCTTATAAGTTGGTTTATGGGAAGGCTTGTCATCTTCCCATCGAACTTGAACATGTCATGTTTTAGGCAATTAAGAAGTTGAACCTTGATATGCAGCAAGTAGGTCAACATTGAATGTTGCAATTGAATGAGCTTGATGATTATGGTCGCAATCTTACAAAAATGCAAATATCTATAAGGAAAAGCAAAAAAGATGGCATGATAGCAAGATCTTGCCAAGGCATTTTAAGTTATGTCAAAAAGTTTTTCTTTTCAATTCAAAGTTGAAATTGTTCCTAGGAAAGTCACGTTCGTTAGGTCCATTTGTCTTGTTGAAGGCGTCAAATCATGCGGTTGAGGTTCTCAACGAAAATTCTAATTGAACTTGGTTATCAATGGGCAAAGATTAAGACATTACATGGGTGAGAATTTCACCAAAAACAAGGAGATCATCATGTTAGAAGACTCACGTCAAGATGGGAAGTTGGGTTGACGACATTAAACTCGATGCCAAATGAGAGGTAACCCCTTATATTTTTTGGTAAATACTTTTTTATCCAAGACATGATACAAATCAATTCTATGTGTCTTGAAGAAAGGAATTTCAAGAAGATCACAATTTTTGTAAGCTTATGGGTGGAAGGGAGTTCGATATGTCAATATGTCTAATCTCTTTGATTAATTTCTTTGTTGTGGAATCCTAATCCTAGACACCTATAAAACCCTAGGATTGTAAATCATAGGTAATGCATTAATGAATATGAATATGAAAATATGCAGGAATAGATGATAAAATAATTATGAAATCCAGATGAATAGTTCATGTGAACAGTGCACGTGAATAATACATATGAATAGTAACCCTAGTATTAAGACACGTGATTAAGAGTTAATCACTTGGATTAACTAATCACAAAAAGACGAAAAGGAGATTTGATCACTACATGGTGAAATAGCAATTCTTTTTTATATTTTAATCCAATTTTGGATTTTAGTGGAAAATTAAAGAAAAATTCATAATTTGTAATCCGGACGTCGGATTTCGATGAAATTTTTTGTGGATGGTTAAAAATTCATGATGAAAATGATGAATAGGTTAAGATGTGATGAAAATCACAAATCAAGGGTGAAGATGAAATGTCAGATGAAGATCAAAAAGTAACTTATCTTTTTCATTAAATTCCATTTGACTTTTTATTAAATTAAATAATTAAATAATTAAAAAATTAAATGCAAAGCAGCTACAACAGGGATGTTAGCAGGTGGTGGTTGAGCATTGACCAAAAATCAATGGTCCATGATCATCATCATCATAAACCAACGACTATGATTTAATTTGCTTAAAATAAACAAATTTTAATAAATTAAAAATCTAGAAAAAATAGGGCTTCCATAGGGGGCTGGAGCAGGCTAGGGTGGGCTGCACAAGGCTCCATATACCTTTTTCAAATTAGAAAAAAATATATTTGCAATTTAACACCTTGAGCAAGGGGGTAAAATCCAAATTCATGAAAAATCAAGCCCTATAAATAGGGCCAAGGGGTGGATGTACAAAGGAACTCCCATTCTAGCTCAAGCATTGAGAAATTCAAGCCTTTCTCACCCCAAAATTTGTTCTAAGAGAGAAAGAGAAGGTTAAAGAGAGAAAGGGTAAGTAGGAGGAGTGATTTTCTACTTCAGGTAAGGGGATTCTTTTCAAATTTCTTTTGGGTGCTAAGTAGGATAAAACCATACTTAGATAATTCCTAAGTATGAAAAAATAAGTATAGTTATAATGCTTAATTGAAATTATGCCAAAACATCAAAAATTTAGAGTAAAGATAAAGCATTTGAGAAGATAACATATGATATATCAAAAGAATGCTCCAAATTTGATAAATGATGATTTGGGATGAATGAATATGATAAATATGATGTTGGAATGATGCTATATTAATCTCATGATTTTTAGAACTAAGGATTATACTTAAGTGAATTTATGTTGATTTTTAGTATATAGAGAAAATGATTTATTTAGCCAAGTTAATGATGATAAATTCAAAATATATGAATTTTTTTATGATATACTAAGCATAAGCTATGTCATGGTATTTTTTATTTTTTGAAAAATGTCAATTTTTGAAACCCATGAACAGTAACTCATGTTGCTGTGAACACTAATCTCAGGTGAACAGTGAACAGTACCCATGAACAGTGATGATAAACAGTAATCTACTAAAGTGATTTGCTACAGTAACTATGAACAGTAATTGCACGATTTTGGAAAAAAATTGAGATTAATATTTAAATAGATGAATGAAATTTTTAAAGGATTTATGGATAAAAATCCATATAAGGAGGTAATAACCAAGTATATTTATAAGATTAACCTCTATAAAAATGAGGTAATGAATAATTATAAAACATGCATGGTAAGCAAACTAAGACATAGAATGATATAGATAAAATATCATTTTTCCTTGTATAGGAAAAGGAAAGGAAAAGGTGAAGGACACAGACTGAGGAGGCAAGCAAGATATAAGATATATGCTTTCTAAAATATTTCTAAATGATTTCAAATTATTTGCTTATGTGTTTTATAAATTAAATTTAAGGATGATCATTCCTATACTACTTTACATGAAATGATTATTAACTGCCTGTTAAATTACTTTATAAATGATTTATCAAGTTTTATGGAGCATGTCATGCCGACATATGTATGTATGAACATGGTGCACAAGAAAGAAGCTTTGGTAGAGGTAGTAAGAGTTGTGTGCCGGCGGCGTCCTCTCAGTGCTCGATCAGAAGGTCCCCCTTCACTATTGCTAAGTCGCAAGAGTTGTGTGCCGGCGGCGTCCTCTCAGTGGTTGGAGGCACAAGGAAAGTCATAAATGAATGAATGCATTGCATTCTCATGAAATGCATGAAAAAGTTTCTGTCCCATTGGTAATTGATCACTTGGTAAGTGTCTCCTACCAAATAGAGAGAAATGCATTTGAATAAAAGGAAAATGTTTACTTGCCAAAGAAAAAGGCTTGCTTACTGAGTATTATTAATCATATGGGTTTTCAAAATGACAAATAGACTATGGAGCTGACTCATAAAGGATGCCAGGTAGAAATGTGTGAAACCCCGAACGTATACGCATCATTTCGATATTTGTAATTTTATAATTATTTTATGAATAAATAAAAATTCATGAATTATATTAATGGATATGTGTATTGGAGATTGAAATA
>JAXCLR010059390.1:0-15777 GCA_035584095.1 Annona squamosa | reverse complement strand
TGTGGAACACAATGCAAAATATTTCTGTGATGTATTTTTCGGACTCGGTTAAAGAATTGAATGCTTTAAAATTTTGCCTGGAATTTAATTAAGCATTTATTCTCAAAACCGCATAGAAACAATTTCACATTCAACCAAAACGAATGTGAATATTGAATATATTTATTATTTTTCTCACGAGGCCGGAACAAATGTGTAGAAACTTTCTTTTATTTTTTTATTGAACTTGATTTAGTTTGGGTAACTAACATCAAGTGTAAGAAAAGTAATATGTGATTGGAGTGGAACTCGTCACCTAACTTGTGTTGTGAATTATTGATGCCCCCTAGAGCTAGAATCTAGAAGAGAGCAATGACTCAAGTTGTATTTGTGAAATACATGATGGAACTCAAGTCACAAGAGGTGTGAGCTTCGAAGAGTGGAGTAGGGAAGGTTGCCCGAACCACTATAAAATCTTGCTTGTTGATTTTTACTTCTGCTCTCTACATTATATTGATTTTCATTTGTTTCTTCATAGAGGAGACTTGATAAATCCGGGGTAAAGTTTTTGTTTAAGTTTAAAAATTTTAAATACCCAATTCACCCCTCCCCTCTTAGGTAATTCCAATTAACTCGCGACCAACAAGTGGTATTAGAGCAGGTCTTTGAGTTTTACTAAAGAAATCTTTTGATATGGCGTCCCAATCGATTTCCGTTCCAGCATTTGCCGAAGGCCAATCTTTTACTAGGCCACCATTGTTTGATGGGAACAATTTCGATTATTGAAAACTACGTATGAAACAACTCATCATAGCTACAGATATGGATTCTTGGATTGCAATCTAAGACGGCGTAACTTGGCTATTGATTAAAGAGCTTCCAAATGGACCGATGAGGAAGTAAAAATTGTTAAGAGCAACGCTAAAGCTATGAACTCACTGTTTTGTGCTCTTACCGCTTCCGAATATAATAGAGTATCCTCTTTTTTAACTGCAAAAGAGATATGAGATACATTAACATCTATCTATGAAAGAACTTCTCAAATCCAAGAGACAAGGAGAAATATTTTGATTGGAGAGTTGGAAAGCTTTAAAATGCTAGAAATAGAAAATATTTCTGAAATATTTACTAGATTCTCTAAGATTACTAATACTTCGAAAGGTCTTAGAAAAGTTATCTCCGAATTTGAACAGGTCATGAAGATCCTAAGAGCTCTACCGGAATCTTGGACTTCAAAAATTACTGCAATAGAAGAAGCAAAAGATCTGAATACATTGAAGCTAGAAGACCTTATTAACTCATTATATGAGAAAATCAAAAAACTGGGAAACAAGTTATCATTAAAAAGACAATAATGTAATTCCATTATTATTGAAAATGAAAAACTAGCTGAAAGTACATCAAAACTGAAAGAAAAAAGTGAACTACTATTGAAATAAGTGGAAAAATTGAAAAAGGAGAATGAATCCTTAAATTACTCAATAGCTAAATTTTCTAATCCAGGAGAAAATGTGAAAATATTTCTGAATATGACCCCTCAAAATAATGAAAGAGGTCTTGAATAGTCCACATTTGAGCGAGGAGAAAGTAACAAATTAAGTGTGCCAAAACTTGGGAAAAATCAAGCTAAAACTACACCTATTTACAAGCCCAAAGGAAAACATACTATTTGGACTAGAAGGTTAACTTTTGAACCACCACATACTTGGAGGCCTACTCCTAAATTACTAATGGCTTGTAATTTTTGCATCAAGATGGGTCACAAAATATATAAATGCAACTTTAAGAAACTGTATCACCATGTTGCAAAATTAGTTTGGGTTCCAAGAAACACAAGATTTGGGCTTTCAAGAATCGAGCAACAAAGATTAAATTAGTTTACTAACCCAAATGGACCCATAAAATGGGTGCCAAAGAGATAAGATTTATTTGTTCATTTTTCAGGTATGTTTCAAGGTAAAGGCAAGCAACGTTTGGTTTATGGATAGTGGTTGCTCAAAACATGTGATTGGAGAAAGAAGATTATTTTATAAACTCAAGGCTTGCAACGATGGAACTGTTGCCTTTGGAAACAACGAGAAAGGTAAAATTAAAGGTAAACAAAATATTTATAGTATTTTAAATGCATGTATGGAGGATATGTTGTTTGTTGAAGGACTTAAGCACAATCTAATGAGTATTAGTCAATTATATGACAAAGGATACAAGGTTGTATTATCTATATGCAATGTATTTAATGGAGAATATATCATGTTTAGTGGAAAAAGACATGAAAATGTGTATTTGGTTTCACTTGATGAACTAGATGGTCAATGTTTAACAGTCATTGACAATAATCCTTGGGTTTGGCATAAGAGGCTTGGGCATATAAACATGACAAACATAAAGACCCTATGGAAGAAGAGTTTGGTAGAAGGATTGCCAAAATTGAAATATGACAAAAATAAAATTTGCAAGGCATGTCAATTGTCAAAACAACCTAAAATGCCTTTCTCTACCAAAAAGGAGATTTCCACCATTAGGCAACTTGAATTGCTACACATGGATCAATATGGGTCATCCAACGTTTTAACCATTGGTGGAAAGAAGTATGTGTTTGTAATAGTTGATGATTTTTCATGATTTACATGCATAATTCTCTTAGCTAGCAAAAATAAAGCTTTCTCTATGTTTGCAATGTTTGTAAACTTGGTGCAAAATGAAAAGCAAAGCACTATTATGATCATTAGAAGTGATCATGGTGGTGAGTTTGAAAATAAACGATTCATAGAATTATGTAATGAAAAAGGAATTCACCACACATTTTCTGCACCAAGAACTCCACAATAAAATGGAGGTTTAAAGGAAAAATAGAACCATACAAGAGATGGCTAGAACAATGCTAAATGAGAGTAAATTATCTAAGAAAATTTGGGGTGAAGCTATAAGTATAGCTTGTCATGTGTTGGACCAAGTTACCATTAGAGCAATCTTGAAAAAGACCCCATATTAACAATGGAAAGGTAGGAAACCAAATATTTCATATTTTCATGCTTTTGGTTGCACATATGTTTTGAACAATGGAAAAATCAACTTGAAAATACTGGATGCTAAGAGTGATGAGGCAATATTTCTTGGTTACTCATCAAATAGCAAAACATATAAAGTCTTCAATAAAAGGAACCAAGTTGTAGAAGAGTCAATACATGTTGTTTTTTATAAATTTAACCCATGCTCCAAATGAAAAGATGATTTAAGTGATGCAGATGATGTCACAAGTAATCTTGAAAAGCTGCATGTGGAAAAGCAGGAAGAATCCATAGAGGAAAGGGTAAGTGAAGGTAATAACTCCTATAATCCTCCAACTAATTTAAAGTTTAAAAATGCCCATCCAATTGAGCAAGTTATAGGGAATGTCTATGAACGTGTAAAACCTAGAAGGTCAAAACAAAATATTTATGGACAATACCCAAAATTGAACAAACCACTATTGATCAAGTTCTTGATGATGAAAACTGGATCATAGCAATGCAAGAAGAGCTAAATCAATGTAAAAGAAACCAAGTTTGGCATCTTGTTCCAAGACCAAAGGACTACATTGTCATTGGTACAAAATGGGTCTTTAGGAATAAATTCGATGAAAGTGGACTTGTGGTAAGAAACAAAGCTAGACTTGTGGCAAAAGGATACTCACAAGAAGAAGGAATAGACTTTGAGGAATCCTATGCTCCGGTTGCTAGACTAGAAGCCATTCACATTTTACTAGCTTTCGCATCTCACATGAACTTTAAGTTGTTTCAAATGGATGTTAAAAGTGAATTTTTGAATGGATATATAAATGAAGAGGTGTATGTTGAACAACCACTTGGTTTTGAGGAGAAAGATCAATCCAAATTTGTATACAAATCAACCAAAGCATTATATGGATTGAAACAAGCTCCAAGGCTTGGTATGAAAGATTAAGAAAAATTTTGATTGATCATGACTTTCAAAAAAGGAAGGTAGAGACTACTTTATTTATCAAGTATAAAGAAAAAGATATCTTGATTAGTCAAATTTATGTTGATGATATTATTTTTGGTGCAACTAATGAGATCCTTTGTCAAGAATTTTCTGAGCTTATGCAGAAAGAATTTGAGATGAGTATGATGGGGGAGCTGAATTTCTTCCTTGGACTACAAATAAAGTAATCAAGTGAATGGATCTTCATAAACCAGTCCAAGTATATCAAAGAAATGTTAAAGAAATTCGTCATGAAAAACAGCAAAGGGACAAACACGCCTATGAGCTCAACCATTAAAATTGACAAAGATGAGAAAGACAAATCAGTTGATTTAAAATTATATAGAAGCATGATAGACTCTTTATTATATTTAACTGCTTCTAGACCCGATATACTGTTTAGTTTTTGCATGTGCTCTAGATTTCAATCATGTCCAAAAGAATCACACTTCGTAGTTGTAAATAGAATTTTCAGATGTCTAGTAGATACTACCAACATAGGACTTTGGTATCCAAATGGCTCAAATTTTGATCTAATCGGCTACTCAGATGCGAATTTTTCCTGTTACAAAGTAGATAGAAAAAGCACTAGTGGAACATGTTAGTTTCTTGGGAACATGATGGTTTCATGGTTTTTAAGAAAACAAATTAGTGTTGCTCTATCTACGGTAGAAGTCGGATATATTACTGACGGGAGCTATTGTGCCCAATTGCTTTGGTTGAAACAACAACTTAGGGACCATGGCATGGATTTTAAAGATATACCTATCAAATGTGATAATACTAGTACAATATGTTTAACTAAAAATCCAGTATTACATTCTAGGACCAAGCATATAGACCTTAGACATGATTTTATTAGAGAACATATAGAAAATCATGATATATGTTTGGAATATGTGAGAATAAAAGATCAAATTACAGATATTTTTACCAAACCTCTAGCAAAAAAACCATCTTATAAAATTAGAAATGATATGGGAATGCTTGAATTAACTTAGAAAAGCACAAGCTCAGGGGGAGCACTGGTTCAGGGGGAGCAACCTCGCCATTCTCAAAGGATTAACCTGATCCATCTCTATTTTTTGATCCAATGACAAAAAGGGGGAGAATAGATTGGAACTTGAGTCTTAGTCTTAAATGTTTGTATAAAGGATTTTAACTTGTGATGTATTGGAAGTGAAATATGTATGCTACAATCATATTTTTAACTTGTGATTTATTGGAAATGAAGATGTTAAATTTCAAAATACACACTTAATATGTTTTAAAGACAATGAAAGATATACACTCAAATCGATTTTGTCAATCATCAAAAAGGAGGAGATTGTTGGAAACATGTGGAAAATAAGCCAAGTTTATGTTTTGATGATTAACAAATCAATTTGAGTAAGTTTTGATTACTAACATGTTTGTGGAGATGATTAAAAATTGTAAAAATCAAGAAAATAAAGCATGACAAGACAAGTCGATTTTCAAGTCGACTTAAGCATCCATTTAGGCCAAGTCGATTCCCGAGTCAACTTTAGCGGCGACTTCAAAACATCATTTCCTTCCAGAGTTGAAATCGAGAATGAGAGCTGCCGAAGTTGCATCCCAAGTTGACTCCACTTACGACTTGGTGAAGTCACAGACCAAGTCGACTTCAATTGCGACTTCAAGGCGTCATCTCCTTCCAGAGTTGAAAATGAAGACGAGAGCTGCCGAAGTCGCATCCTAAGTCGACTCTAGCTTCGAATTCAGTGTGGAACTTGCAGGTCAAGACGACTTAGTGCTATATTCAAGTGAAGATAATCGACTTGGATCAAATGAAGGATTAAACGAAGACCAAAGCAAGCAGGGTTACATGAATCCATCATGTTGAATCATGAACCCATACTCGAACATCTTCTATACATTCCAAGATGCAAGACTCAAGACATTGAATCAAGTGTTTCAAGATATAAGAATCATAAAAGAGTCTTAAGTAATACAAAATGGTGGAAGAACAATCAAACATGAAGAAATTCAAGCAATCAAGGCATTCCAAAGTATTTCAAGTTCATCAAGCAAGCTGAGGAAGTAAAATCGCACTCGAAGTCGACTTCACTTGCGACTTGGGTCAAGTCGAGGACCAAGTCGACCTAGATTGGAACTTGAAGAAGTTGCAGAGAGCCGAAGTCGCACCCAAAGTCAACTCCACCTACGACTTGGGTCGCAATGGTTCAAAATTTTTCAAACGTTGGCGCATTAAATGCGTGCCACCTACTTCGAAATGTTCGGATTCCCTCGCAAATTATATAAGGCATTTAATATGAACAAGGAGTGTAGCTGAGAATTCATTGATTGAGCATAACTCTCATCTCTAAGAACTTTAAGTGATCAAGCCAACATTTAAAAGAAGAACCTTGCTTTCAAACTGCCAAGAGCTGCTTGCTGAATCTTTAAGCCTACACTAAAACTTCTTCTCTGCACCAAATCTACCTCTACACACCAGTAATGTATAGAAACTTTCTTTTATTTTTTTTATTGAACTTGATTTAGTTTAGGTAACTAAGATCAAGTGTAAGCAAAGTAGTGTGTGATTGGAGTGGAACTCATCACCTACTTGTGCTGTAAATTGTTGATGCCCCCTAGAGCTGGAATCTAGAAGAGAGCAGTGGCTCTAGTTGTATTTGTGAAATATATGGTGGAACCCAAGTCACAAGAGGTGTGAGCTTGGAAGAGTGGAGTAGGGAAGGTTGTCTGAACTACTATAAAATTTTGCATGTTGATTTTTATTTCTACTCTCTACACTATATTATTTTCCATTTGTTTCTTCATAGAGGAGACTAGATAAATCCGGGGTAAAGTTTCTGTTTAAGTATACAAAGTTTAAATACCCAATTCAGCTCTCCTCTCTTGGGTAATTGCCATGAAATCGGGACTAACACTTAGTATAATAATCCTATCTTGATGTCTTTTAGCTCCATGACTTGCAAACTTTGAATCCTTGAAATCTTTAAATACTTGAATCTTAGAGTGTCTAATGATATCCAAATATGCGTTCATAATCCAACATGACGGATTCATGTAACCCTACTTGCTTTGATATTCATATGAGTGTTTGTATCGTCTTGGCCTTCACCTTCACTTGAATCTAGCCTTGAGTCGAATCTAGAGTCAACTTGGTCTGTGACTTCACCCAAGTCACATGCGGAGTCGACTTGAGATGCGACTTCAGTAGCTATCATCCCTAATTTCAACTCTGGACCAAAATGACGCCTCGAAGTCATTACTAGAGTCGACTTAATCTGCGACTTCACCCAAGTCATATGCAGAGTCGACTTGGGATGCAACTTCAGCAGTTTTGCTCCTCGATTTCAACTCTGGACAGAAATGACGGGTTGAAGTTGCTTCTTGAGTCGACTTGAGGATCGACTTGGCCTAAGTTGAAGCCTGAGTCGACTTGAAAATACATAATTCCTTCAACTTCTCAAGTCATTATACCTATATAGCACATACTTATTACATGAGCTTTTACACACCCTATTTAATCCCATGAATAAGATAATCATCCAAACACTTAATAATCATTTAATAACCATTATTTAATGGCTCATTACCTTTCTTAAGCCATTTTCCACTTATTTTTCAATATTCACACATCGTTGCTCATTTTAAGCACCCGTTGTTGCCTTAAGACTCATTAATTAATCTCAAAGTTTGAGATTAACATCATGAAATTCTAAACAGCAATATATTCCTAAAATTTATCATATTTTCATGCATTTTTGCACAAAACCAAATTACATAGGTCATGTGCCACTCATGCTGTCTATTCTTTCACATATAGCCATTTGACAACGCATATACGAGGCCTTTCATAAAATTTCCCAAGCCAGAAATTTAATCCACATTTTCGAATGATAATTATCCTTAATCATCACTGTAATTAGTGTATTTTTATGAAATTTAAATCCACTAATCATTAGTTTCCAAAGCAGCAACTTTGGAACCCATTTTTCACCCATTTATTGTGTCTTTTGACACATAACCTTAGACAATTATATAAATCCGAAATTTCAGCATATAATCACACTTTTCTTAATCAAAATTTAGGTTATTAACATATATGTCAATTTGGATCATTTCTACATAGGTTTCATATTTCTCTTTGATTTTCTTCTCCAACTATCCACATATGCTGAAATCAAGCGTACTGAAATCTCAAAATCTTGAATTAATACCAAATCAAGTATTTTTGATCTGAAATTTCTGCCATACCCCCATAAATATATTAATTAACCAAAATAAATATTTCCAGCATAAAAACTTAAGCATTTATATTTAGTTTGGTATTTTTACCTTGCTGGACAGCAGAATCCATTTGCAAACAGCCTGAATGACATTAATTATAGGGTATATTTATACCAATAAAAACCTAATTATTAATTTTTTCCTGTAATAATAATTTCATATTATACATAATGTAAACTTTTCAGCCTAAAATTTCTTGTATAAAAGTTACTAAAAATTATTTCCTACAGCTGATCCTTTCAGCCGTTTTACCCCTTTTAGGTTAATATTCTCTGATTTTTAATTTGTAAATTACTTATCCTTTTAAGAAAAAAATTGAGAAGTTAATTAATAATCTCATAAGGATTATGTTCAAAAACTTTCATGCTAAAATTCATCCATTTACCATGCCGTCCATATTTTAGTTCACAACATCATATAACCTCCAGATTTGAGGCATAAAATCAAAATAATCATATATGATAATCCTTCCTTTTCCCTTTTCTTTTCCTTCTTTTTCTTCCTTCTTTGCTCGCTCTAGATCTGGACATGGGCTGCTGTTTCTTGGGGAAGAATTTTTAGCACTTAACTAATTTTCCAAAGTCCCTTCTATGTGAACGTGCATGACCTTACATAGGTGCTGGATTTTCCAGCTATGGGACCCACTTGGTGCTGCAATTCTACACTCCTTAAATTCTCGCTTATCTACTATATGTGGTGGCACATTTACAGCCAAGTAAAATCTAATTTTACCATTTACAAAAGTCAAAAAATCTACTTTAATCACAACCATCCACTTGTCCACAATTGCCCGTCTTTACTTAGCTCTTAAGCAATTTGTTACTTGCTCTCCAAGAAAACTACTTTCCATGATAATTAGCTTAATCCATTTCATTCATCTTATAGATTTCATAATTTTATTCCATCATTTCAAATTTCTTCTCAAACCGACGTTTCTACGTCAAGTTATGACCACTTGAATTTATCTTTTGGATTTGGGAATAAAAATAATTAATTATCACCCTAATTCCATCATAATTCCCTCAATCCAATCCATTCATAAAATTTGGCCTACCTTCGTAAGCTTACCATTCAAATTTCATCGAAATCCGCCTTGTAGATGTCAAGTTATAAATTTTTCATCATTTTTCACCTTAATTCCAAATTACACTTTAATCTTCATAAATTAAATTGTGATTATTAACATGATTATTCATGACATATTGTCACCATTAAATCCACATTAAGCCCCTCGGGTCATACCGACTCACTTTGGGCTCCGGTGATTAAATTTTTAATTGTCGTTTCCAATGAAAATCCTAATTCAAAATATCATAAAATTCTAAAATAATCCAAAAATTCCATTTAATTCACATAGAAGTCACATGTACATGTTCAATGCACACATTAAATCCTCCTTAGGTTGGGGTTTCACAGTATGTTTTAGCTACTAATATATTTTGTGCAATGTTTAAGGTTACAAAAATGAAAAATGTAAAGCATAACAGGCTAAGTCGATCCCTAAGTTGACTTAGGCATCGACTTAGGCCAAGTCGACTCTAGTATCAACTTTAAGGCCCATTTTTTTGTCCAACGCTGAAATTGGGGACTAAGAGTGCCGAAGTCGTAAATGAAGTTGACTCCACATGCAACTAAGGCGAAGTCGCAGGCCAAGTTGACTCCAGCTTCACTTCAATATGACAGTGCAGAACTTGAAAAGCTAAGTCTCAAACCAAGTCGACTCTATGCCAGACTTTAGTGAAGTTGAAGGCCAAGTCGACTCAAATATTCAACTTGGAACAAATGAAGATTGAAATAAGACCAAAGGCAAGCAAGTTGCATGAATTCAGCCATTTAAATCAAAGATTATAAATTGGACATGTTCATGCATACCAAGACTCTAGTTTTCAAGATTTTGAGGCATGAAGCTAAAGGATTTTTATGCAAAATGAATATACTAAATTTCAAATGATGCAAATCAAAGGAAGAACACTTATGTTAAAGAAGTTAAGTAAGCAAAGACATTTTAAAAGAGTTTAAGCTCATTTGGCAAGATAAGTAGGTCAAGTCACAAACGAAATCAACTCCAACATCGACTTGGGTCAAGTTCTAGACCAAGTTGACCTAAAAGACAGACTTATAAAATGAAAAATCCAAAGTCACACCCGAAGTCGACTCCATATGCGACTTGGGTCAAGTCCAAGGCCAAGCCGACTCGAGGAAGAACTTGAACAGCCTGAGCATAGCCGAAGTCGCACCCAAAGTTGACTCCAGCATGCGACTTGGGGTCATAACATTCAAATTTTTGAACATTGACGCATTTATTACGCACCAACCAACTCCATAACTTTCAAAATTCTCCCTCCTCTATATATAGACACTTAAGCAAACGTGGAAACACGCAAGATAGACCAGAAAAAGAGAGAAGAAGAACTTCTAAGACTTATATTCCACTTTCTTCTACATTTAAGTGATCTATACACGTTGAAAGGAAGAACAAGCTTCAACTTGCTATTTGCTTCAACCTAGAACGATTCTTCGCTTCTATGAATTCTTCCTCGAGCTGAAACTTGCTACACAAATCTATAGAGTGTAGATTTCTTTTATTTAATCTTGTTATTTAGTTTTTGGTGTTTGGTTTGAGTTTGGTATTTCAAACTGAGTTATAGCAAAGTAAGGTTGTGACTAGAGTAGAACTCGTCACCTACTTATGCTACATGTTGTATACCCCCCCAAAGCTAAATTCTAGAAGAGAGCGGAGGCTCTAATTGTATATGCCCCCTCAAGTTGGAATCTAAAAGAGAGCGGAGGCTCTAGTTGTATTCGTAGAATACATAGTGGAACCCAAGTTACCAAGAGTGTGAGATTAGAAGAGTGGAGTAGGGAAGGTTGCCCGAACTACTAAAAATCTTGTCTATTATTTTTCATTTCCACTTTCATTATCTTATTCCTTTCCATTTGTCTCATTAAAGGGGATTAAACTAAACCGGGGTAAAGTTTCTAATTTAAGTTTAAAATTTTTAAATACCCAATTCACCCATCCCCTCTTGGGTAATTGCCATCAACTCGGGACCAATAGCAATGAGCTATTAGGAGCCACAATACTCTCAATTGTGGTGACAAGTCCATATAATATAAGAAATTGATATCTGGATGATATTTGTTACTATTTATCAATTCATTGTATATCCTTATGAGGGTCACATCTTTTAGAAGTGGATCTTCGTTGCAAGGGACTTTGATAATATCTCCCACTCTCAACAAAGCTTTTGATTTAGTTACTCCATGATCTTGTCTTAGGTCAATCTCGATACCTTTTACAAATGTATCGACTCTTCTTAGTTCCATAGGTAGTACAATAATCTTGTTAAATCTGTGTAAATATTCCCAAAAACTTTGAAAATCCAAAAACTCTGTGCCAAATTCATATTCTTTTAGGTTAAATGTCTTTCTTTCAAAGAAATGTTTATAAAAGTGGCTATGATGCCTCTAATTTCTAAAATATTCAATGGGCATTTTCAACACTTGCCCCTAGAGCTGGGATGCCTCTCCTTTTTCTAGCTACATCCATCTCTTTACTAATTTCATCATTTTGAGTTATAGGTACTAAAGTAGATGCATTACCTTCATGAAATTGAACCCTAAAACTTGTGGAGGTAGTGGCCTCATCTCGAGCCCACTTAGACGGCGTCTATCGCCACCTAGGAACCTCTTTTCGATTATTTGATTTTGAAGGGTGAGTCACCGACGATTTGGATGGCTTTGATATGGATTTGGGTGCCATTTGAGGTGGAAGAGGTGATAATGACTTAAAGTGAAGATGATTAAAGTCAAGGATTGCAGGAATCATAGATTTGTAGATGGGTCTTTGGGAATTTCGAGGTTTAAAAGAAAAGGGAGAAATACAAAGTGAATGCAACAGCTTGGTTTGGTGCCTAAATGAAGAAGACAAGTTGTCGCTCATAGAGTCGACTTCAATGAAGTCGACTTGGGCTGAGTGGAGTCAAACCTAAGAGTAAGTACATCCTATGGGTTGCCCATTTGATCTAAATCAACCTAACAAATCATTTTGCATTTATAGCAATCACAAACAACATATTTATTTAAAACTTTTTGCAATTTTATACCAAATTCAAGCTTCAATGTCAATCATACCCATCCCATTTCTAATCTTATAAAATGACTCATTTCCTAGTGGTTTGGTGAAATATCTATAATTTGATCTTCAGCTTTAACATATTCTAAGCAAATATTATGATTTTCAACATATTCCCTAATAAAGTAATGTCTAATATCTATATGTTTGGTCCTAGAATGAAGTATTAGATTCTTAGTCAAACTGATAGCACTTGTATTATAACATCTAATTATATGTATTTATAATCTATGCAGTAGTCCTTTAATTATTGTCCCGTCCATAGTAATTGGGGACAATAACTTCAAGCAGTAATAAATTTGACTTCCGTGGTAGATAAAGCAACATTAGTTTGTTTCCTTGAAAATCATGAAACTACCGTATTTTTAAGAAATTGACAAGTTCCACTAGTACT
Source organism: Annona squamosa (assembly GCA_035584095.1). NCBI lineage: Eukaryota > Viridiplantae > Streptophyta > Magnoliopsida > Magnoliales > Annonaceae > Annona > Annona squamosa. The sequence continues at coordinate 3,010 of JAXCLR010059390.1, read as the reverse complement.
TTTTCTATCTATTTTATAACCAGCAAAGTCCAAATTCGAGTAACTAATTTGATCAAATGTTGACCCCTAGGGGATACCATAGGCCTAGATTGGTAGTTTCTATCAAATATTTGAAAATTCTTTTTATAACTATTATATGAGATTCTTTGTGATTTGATTGAAATCTAGAACACATGCAAACACTAAATAATATGTCCAATCGATATGCAGTCAAGTATAACAAAGGGTCTATCATGCTTCTATAAAATCTTTGATTTGCTTCTATGAAACCCCAATTTTAGGAATGTATATGAAACCCTAGAGGTATAAACCCTAGGTAATGTAATGATATTTATATGAAATATATATTGATGATATTTTTACAATATGTGGAATTGGAGTATTAAATAGCTAATTATGGGATGTTAGTTCGGATGAATAGTAAATGTGTGTGGCGCCCCAACCCGGGTGCCTAGAAGCCTTACTCCGGGATCTTTATCGATTAGTAAACGTGACTCAGGATTATTGTCCTGATCACACGTGGGATTTTAAAATTGGATCTCGTCCAAAAAAATTTTTTCATTTCCTTTTTTTTCATCACATAACAAACACTTGTCATCAACTTTGCGCATGATACTCATAATAACTTCATATCATCATATATGAACATATTCTTGACATTAATTTCACATATATTATTCATATCACAATAATTGACTTATCTACATCACAAGTTCTATCAATCTAAACATTTCATACATACATATTTTGAGGATTTCATATAATCCTTCATACCATATACAGACTACTTTGTTGAAAAGTTTTCTTCATACTCTTTTCCTTTCCTACATGGCCTGTGTAGTACCAGTCTATGGTTGGGGAAAACAAAACATGAGTCAAAACTCAATAAGCAAGCATTTTCATTTTAAATGCATTTCTCACCTTTTAGTAGTAGACACTTAACAAGCGTTCAACTAGCAATTGGAGGAAACCTTTTCAAAAATATCTTTCATATACATTTCATAATCCCAATTCATGGAAAACATATGCTTGTAAAACTCGACATATAAATTCTTTTTCCATAGATATATTTATGTTCTAAACTATTTTTCATCGAAGCTCTTTTTTCTCATAGGACATTCTCATGTCCTAAAATACTTTTCATAAAGCCCTTTTTATACATATGTAACACGCAACACGTTTCTGTCCATTTGGTAGGTGACACTTATCAAGTGATCATCCTTCCTTAGGAGAAACCCTTCCAGGTGATAGTCCGCGAGCTAGGTGACTATTCATGTCCATCTCCCATTTCAGGGAAGGCACCGCTGACATTTAGCCTTATTCAAGCGACTCGGCCTATGCAAAGGGAGCCCAATTTGCAACCGCGTCCGGCTTGCATATCCTTTATAGTAGACCTAGTACATAATCCTTGTGCACACGTTTCCTTCACATTTATGTGCTAGCATGATTTTATAAAAACCATAGACCATAGTCTGTGTTCTTTTTCTAAAAAATTGATGCTATCATGCTTTTATAAAATTCTACAGACCTCAATCTATATTTCTTTCAAATCTTGAAAACTGGGCTTAACCCATGTTAATGAGTTGTATACTCAAAACGCTTCGTAAGGATGGCCAACCTTAAAACATTTATATTTCATAATTCATTTGAAGTATTCAAGGTAAACATTTAAAATAACAATATTTTCTAACCATTTTGTAAATAATTTCTGAATGATTAAACATCTTTAAAAATATTTGAAATCAAAAGATTTTTCTTATAAATGCTTTTTCCATTTATGCTTTTTTCTTTTATGATCAAAGGCCATGCAAGTACATGCTTTCATCTAATATCATATACCTTTGTCTGCCTGTCTTATTGTTCATTTCTATATGTGATAGACTTGTATAATCTTTTGAATATTACATAAATTGCTTTTCAAATTAATTTATCGTGTTGGCTTTCCTTAAATCCTGCTCGAAACAATGGACTTTGAAAATGCCAAAATAATCCAATATTTAAAGAACCTTTGAAACATATCCTTAAAATACTTCAAAACATTGAAATAAAACTATTCCAATACATTTATTTCAAATATCATTTTAAAATCTCATTTTCCTTTCTACATAACCTCTCTAACATTTGCATTTCAATATTTTTCAACATTAAAAGGATTTGCTTTTAACGAAGCAATTTCCAAGACAATTTAAGATTGCAGAATAAGGTTGTATAAAATTGTATTTTCAAAAGGTTTGCTTGCTTACTTGCATAGTCAACTTGTATCTTTCACTGGTACCTTTTTCATTTCCTATACAAATGAAAAGAACTATTTTTCTCATATAGACATAATATTCTATGCTTGCACATTTCTGCTATTATATTTGAATTTATCTTAGGGTTTCTAACCCATGCATATATCATAATTACTTTATTTTCCTTCATATCTCCCATAGAGGTTAATTTGATCTCTATTTTCGCATATGTATTTTTATCCCCAAAATCTTTAAAAATTTCATTCATACATCCTTATAAATATCAATCTTATTTCTGCCCAAATCACTTTGTTTACTATTTATGATTATTGTTCATGATCACTGTTCCTAATTACTGTTCACATGGGTTATTGTTCACAGCGTGTTTGGCACTGTTCATGGGTTTCAAAACTTGGCATTCTTTTAAAACAAAAAAAAATTTAGTACATCATGAGATAATTCATGTATTTTGAATTAATCATGATTATCTTGGCTAAATAAATCATGTTAGCCACTTATACACATATGTGTATAAAGTTCCATAATTCATGTTTTAAGCATGAATTTGACTTAACAAAATTCTTTTAATTCCTACACAATATTCCATAACATACCAAGATCCACATAATCATAATTCTCATTTCAAATTTCTGAAACTTATTACTAAATTCCAAAACAGCCCTTCTCTTTTCACTATGTTCTATCTTCTTATTTATCTATTAATTCCATATACATATAATAGCATTAATTTGCTATCCCTAATCCTTTATTACACTCTT
>JAXCLR010059326.1:0-15783 GCA_035584095.1 Annona squamosa | reverse complement strand
GGGGGAGGGGAGGGGAGGGGAGAAGAAGTACTTTATTCGGTTGTCTGGCGGGGGAAGTGCAACATCCATCTTCTTGAGATGTTAAGAATGAGGTCTACTATGTTAAATCTGAGAATAAAATCTCCCAATGGGGAAGGAAATGGATACCAAGATCCGAAATCATAAAACTTTTAACTATTACATATCAAGTTTACTCCTCATGGAGTCATAATACATATTTCATGTCCATTATTAATACAAGTAAAGATTATACGAAAACTTCAACAACTCTAAACTTCTTTGTCTTTTGCTATGCTAGTTTCACCTTTTTACCATGTTAATGGTGGCTTTAGTTTAGCATTGTATCCCTGTGTTTCCATTGAAAACAAAACTATGTGAGCTAAAAGCTCAATAAGTTTCTTTTTACTAAATTCATTTTTGCAATTGTTTTGATTTTTCAACAACAATGACAAAATCTATATTATCTTTTGTATATGACAGACCGTAGTAAATAAAAAATTCAAAACATCACGATACATGTGCACATACATGTCAATTTTTTTTTAAATCATCCATTCACACTGTAGGTATTGCCATTTATTTGTGCTCGCGTGCAGTCGTGCTACACATTTGTGAGCCAATTCATTTTCTTTGGTAGTCCTGAGGTCACTACCCGAGTACTACCATACTACTTTTACTCATTGGCAAATCCAATATGCATCATGCTCATGCATTGATTAATGCATCACTTAAATTTCAGTACTTAATATGATTTTGAAATAATAACGCTTATATTTGAATAAATCAACTTAAAAGAAAATTTCAATTTAAATAAATAATCACAGTTTATAGCAAATTACAATATTCAAATAACATTTTCAAAGTCATGATTTGGTAAAAGTTTACTTACCTTTAAGTAGACTTTAAAACTCCTCTTTTTCCAATTTCTTCTAGTAGCCTCAAGTCTCTTTTCTCATTTTTTATCACAATATGTTCATTATTTTACTCTTCTTTTCATAAATATTATTTAAAATTTTATTCATGAATTTTCTAAAATTTCTCATAATTTTAATTGGTCAAAAATTCTATTTTCTCCTATTTATTCTCCTATTATTCTACTTTTAAATAACTTTATTTCTTATATATAAAAGAAATTTGGACTCATATTTCTTTAAATACTTACTTTAAATTTTTCATATTTTTTTGTAAATTTTCATAATTTGTTTATTTATTTTTATAACATTACAATTTTTAAATAATTTCTTTTTTATAAAAATTATAAGTTTAAACTCATTTAAGCTTCTAAATATTGACTTTAATTTTCTATATTTTTTAATTTTTTTGTACTTATTTTTATTATTTTTATTTTTTTCCCGCATGCTAGTAGGCTGGTCACAGGCGCCGGCAGCTCGCCGCTAGTGGCTGTTTTCCAATGGGCCAGACTTGTATTGGGCCGGCATAGGTGGGCTGGGTCCTTTGCTTGGAAGTTGGGTCAGGTTGCTTATGTGGGCTAAGCTTTGTTTCTATAGGCTTGGGTTTTGTTTCTGTGAGCTTAGAGCTAGTGGACTTGCTTCTGGGCTTTATGGTTCATTGGCCTTTTCTAGATGCGCTTAGCCCACCAGTCTAGAAGCTCTTTTTTTTTTTTTTTTTTTAATTTCAACAGTTCGCATTCTTTGAATATATTAGCTTATATCTCTCAATGTAAATCTCTATTTGATTTGAAACTTTAGGGGTAAGCTTATAAAATTATGTTTTATAATCTAGATGATCCATTTCTCAAAATAACATCTATATCATCAGATTTGACATATATGGATTAATAAAGGGTTAAATTAAATATCACTTCAAATAGCTACGTAAACTAATTTTTAAGAAAATTAATTCATCATATGTACTGTAAAATATCTCAAATAATGTTTGTAATAGTTAAATTATTATTTTTGCATTTGTATTTTCCTGTAATTTTTTTGTGTTTTATCCTTAAAATATATATTCACCACTCTAAATCTTCATAAAAATTACTATATCTAGAAATCCGTAAGTCTAATCATGTTAAAATTTTGCAGGCAAGATAAACATATGATTATCTTATTATTATATGGTCAAAATTCTCTGATTATGCCCAAAAGCATGTTTATTTTGTCATATAGCATTTTCTACTCTTTATTTGATACTTCTGATAGAAATAAGTGAAATTTCAACATCCAATATTTCAATAATACTCCTATGACTAATTAACCATGCTAGAAGTATTATGAACGGATTAGATTTGAGAAACGAGTACCATATATTGTAAAATTGATGAGATTAACTGAAAAGTTGTTCTACTCAACTTACCTCCACGAAACTCTTTCTTCTTCCATTGTCTCTGTTATCTCCTACGCAATCTCACAATCTCTCCTTCAATGGGTAAAACCCACTTCACGTCTCCCCTTTTATACTAATGGTTTGCTAAACAGCTTAATTTTTAGCTGTTACCTGCATGGCCCACCATTTCTTGAAAAGGTGGCTGTTATATTCTTTCCTCCTTACAAAAAGTTTTATCCTCGAAACTTAATTAAATAAATACAAATATTTCTATTTGATATCTTGTTTAAGCTCCCATGTGGCCTTTGATTCTCCATGATTACTGCATTGCACTTTAACATATCTTATCACCCTTCTTCTCAAATGTTGCTCTTTAGAATCTATTACCTTAACTGGGTTTTCCTCATATAATTGATCAGTTGTCAGTACGTGGGAAGGATCGGATACATGTTTTCTCGACATAGAAATGTGAAACACGTTATGTACTGCAGCCAATGAGGGTGGTACTGCTATTCGATAAGCCACTGCTCCAACTTTCTCTAAAACTTTATATGGTCCAATATAACGAGGGCTGAGCTTTCTTTTTTTGTCAAATCTCATAACCCCTTTCATAGGTGATACTTTTACAAACACCTTGTCACCTATGAAAAATTCTAATTCTCTCCGCTTTAGATCCGCATAACTTTTTGTCTACTTTGGGTAGTAACCAATATTTCTCTGATCAACTTCACTTTATCTGCAGTTTCTTGTACAATATTTATCCTAGTCATCTTTCTTTCTCCAACTTCATCTCAATTCAATGGTGTTTTACAAGGCTTCCCATACAAAGCTTCATAAGGAGACATTTTAATGCTAGCTTGATAACTATTATTATATGCAAACTCCACCAAAGCCATATATTTATCCCAACCATTTTCAAAATCTATTATACACATTATCAACATATCCTCAACTACTTGATTTACTCTTTCAGTCTGTCCATCTATTTGCTGATGAAATATTGTGCTAAATTTCAATCTCGTCCCCATTATTTGATGTATACTGCGCCAAAACTTTGAAGTAAATATACCATCTCGGTCAGAAATAATTGTCTTAGAAATTCCATGCAACTAAACTATCTTTTTACAATACAGGTTAGCTAATTTTTTTGCAGAATAAACGGTATTGATTGGTAAGAAATATGCAACTTTTGTTAACCTATCTACAATCACCAAAATAGAATTATTTTCTGTAGCAGTCCTGGGCAACCCCTCAATAAAATTCATAGTAATTTCATCCCATTACCATTATGGTATTTTTATTTGCTGTAATAATTCCGCCGGCTTTTGATGTTCGACTTTCACCTGTTGGCATGTTAGGTATTGTGCTACGAACTTTGCTATCATTTTCTTCATGCCTATCCACCAAAAATTTCTTTTAAGATCTTCATACATATTTGAACTCCTTGGGTGTATTGTGTAGGGTGAATAATGAGCTTCTTCTAAAATTTGATTTCTTAGTTCTGTTGCATCAAGTACACATAGCCTTCCTTTATATCTAACAGTGCCATCATCATCAATTGTAAATTCTTCCATAGTCTTTTCTACTCTTTCCGCTTTATTCTTATAATTTGTCCATCTGTTCTCTATTTTTCTCTGATATGTTCAAATAGAGAAGGTTTCACTTGTATTTGATATAATTGATACACTGATTCTTTGGGACAAACTTCTAATGACAATTTACACATGTCATTAACTAACTCCTCCTGATTATTATTAAAGTAGCTAAATTGTTATTTGACTTCCTACTTAAAGAATCAACTATTATATTTGCTTTCCCAGGGTGATACTGGATATTCAAATCATAATTGTTCAGTAATTCCAACCTTCTCCTTTGCCTCATATTCAACTCTTTTTTAGTGAAAATATATTTTAAACTTTTGTGATCAGTATAAACATCACATTATTTCTCATAAAAATAATGCGTCCAAATTTTCAAAGTAAACACTACCAAGGCTAGTTCCAAATCATGAGTGGGATAATTCCTTTCATGAGGTTTCAATTGTCGTGAGGCATATGTAATTACCTTCCCATTTTACATTAATGCACAACTAAGACCCTTTTGAGAAGCATCATTATAAATAATAAATCCTCCACCATTTGTAGGGGTAGTTAAAACTGGTGCCTTAACTAATATCTGCATAAATTCTTGAAAACTATTTTCATAATTATCAGTCCATTGAAAATTTATCCCCTTTTTTATTAACTTTGTGAGAGGAGTGCATATCCAAGAGAAACCTCCATAAAGCTACAATAATACCCTGCAAGACCAAGAAAGCTACGTATCTCCGTGACATTTGTGGGCCTTGGCCAATTCACTACTGCCTTTACCTTAGTAAGATCCACTATAATACCTTCTGTTGTGTCAATATACCCCAAAAATGGAACACTATGCATCCAAAACTCACACTTCTTTAATTTTGCATATAATTTATTTTCCCTAAAAATTTGCAATATCATTCTAACGTGTTCAACATGATCATCCTTTGTTTTTGAATAAATGAGAATGTCATCTATAAATATAACCACAAATTTATCCAAATAGGGCCTGAATACTCTTTGCATTAAATCCATAAAGGCAGCTGGTGCATTAGTTAACTCGAATGGAATTACCAAAAATTCGTAATGTCCATATTGAGTTTGAAAAGCAGCTTTCTGTATATCTTATTCTTTAATCCTTATTGATGATATCCTGACTGCAAATCCATTTTAAAAAAGATAGTCACCCCTTGTAGTTGATCAAAAAAATCATTTATTTGAGATAAAGGGTATTTATTTTTTGTAGCCACCTTGTTCAGTTTTCTATAATCAATGTATAACCTCAAACTACCATCTTTCTTTTTCACAAATAGAACCGGTACTCCCCAAGGTGACACACTTGGTCGAATAAAACACTTATCTAATAATTCTTCCAGTTGTATTTTTAATTCTGTCATTTCTATTGGAGCCATTCTGTAAGGTTGTTCAGAAATTGGAAGTACCCCAGGTAATATATATTGCAAATTCTATCTCTCTCTCAGGGGGTAATCCTGGCAACTCGATAGGAAAAATATCAGAAAATTCTTTCACTATCGGTATTTCTTCAAGGGATAAAGTTTCTTTATTTATATCAAATACTAAAGCTAAATATGCCCGACATCCTTTGTTTATTGACTTTACAGCTTTCATGGCAGAAATAATTTTCACCTGTTGAGATTTATCTGCAACCACCTAATCGATTTGGACATTTTAAAAATAATTTTTCGATCACCACAATCAATTATTGCTTTTCACTTAGATAACCTATCCATTCTCAATATCACATCAAATCATATATAGAAAACAATATCAAATCTGCTTCTAAATTCATTTCACCTATTTTGATTAGACAAACTTTGCAAATTCTATATGTACTTGCTAGCAGATAAATTGAAGATTCCACATTTACAATCATATCCATGCTTTCATGTGCTATTGCATATTTTGCAATAACACAAGAAATAAAGGAATGCATAACACCAGAATCAAATAATACTTTTGAGCTAATCAACTAAGTTTACGTCATCATCACTAGAAGAGTCATAAAGCTTAGGACTACTAAGTTTCATTTCTATTGGTTTATGCTCAATTTCTAGGAGTTCATCATCATCATCATCATCATTGTTTTGAATCTCAAGTTCATCATTTTCATTATTTTTTTGACTTTCTTGTGAGTCATCTCCTGAATTTCTTCAGAATTTGTTGCAAGTTCTCCTTCATATTCTTTATCAGAATACTCCATCGGTTTCTCCTCTACATGCTTCTTTTGATTCATCTGAAATGCCTACATTCTTCGATAAGCATTTCTTCTCACTTTTGCTTCAGCACTAGTTGCATGTCCAGCTTCGTATTTACCTTTGGGTGGCATTGTATCCCCTATATCATGAAAACACTTAATATTTATAATTATTTGGGATTACTTATCTTACTTTAGCTTTGCACTTACTAAGTCTAATATCATGATTTTGCCCTTGGGATGTATTTCAAACTTTGCTTTGATACTACTTGTAACACCCCATCTTTTTAAGGTGTTATGAATGAGGTCTACTATGCAAATATGAGAATAAAATCTCCCAAGATGGAAATAGATACTAAGATGCGAAATCATAAAACTTTTAACTATTACATCTCAAGTTTACTCCTTATGGAGTCATAATACATATTTCGTGTCCATTATTAATACAAGTAAAGATTATATGAAAACTTCAACAACTCTAAACTTCTTTGTCTTTTGCTCCACTAGTTTTACCTTTTTGCCATTTTGGTGGTGACTTTAGTTTAGCATTGTATCCCTGTATTTCCACTGAAAACAAAACTATGTGAATTAAAAGCTTAGTAAGTAAAAATATTTTTTTTACTAAATTCATTTTTGTAATCGTTTTGATTTTTCAACAACAATGACAATATCTATATTATCTTCTGTGTACAACAAATTGTAGTTAATGAAAAATTCAAAACATCTCGATACATGTGCACATATATGTCAATTTTTTTAAATCATCCATTCACACTGTAGGTATTGCCATTTACTTGTGCTCGTGTGCAGTCGTGCTACACATTCGTAAGCCAATTCATCTTCTTTGGTAGTCCTGAGGTTACTACCTAGGTACTACTATACTACTTTTACTCTTTGGCAAACCCAATATGCATCATGCCCATGCATTAATTAATGCATCACTTAAGTTCACTACTTAATATGATTTTGAAATAATAATGCTCATATTTGAATAAACCAACTTGAAAGAAAATTTCAATTTAAACAAATAATCACAGTTCATAGCAAATCACAATATTCAAATAACATTTTCAAAGTCATGATTTGGTAAAAGTTTACTTACCTTTAAGTAGATTTTAAAACTCATCTTTTTTCAATTTCTTGTAGTAGTATCAAGTCTCTTTTTCTAATTTTCATCACAATATGTTCATTATTTTACTTTGCTTTTCGTAAATGTTATTTAAAATTTTATTCATGACTTTTCCAAAATTTCTCATAATTTTAATCGGTCAAAAATTCTATTTTCTCATATTTATTATCATATTATTCTACATTTAGATAACTTTATTTCTTATATATAAAAGAAATTTGGACTCATATTTCTTTAAATACTTACTTTAAAATTTTCATTATTTATTTATTTATTTTTATAATATCACACCTTTTAAATAATTTTTTTATAAAAATTATAAATTTAAACTATTTAAGCTTCTAAATATTGACTTTAATTTTTTGGGTATTTTCATAATTTTTTGTATTTTTTTCTAAATTTTCCATATTTATTTATTTTTATTTTTATTTTTTTCCCACATGCTGGTCGGCCGGTCCCCGGCGCCAGCAGCTGGCCTCCGGTGGCTATTTTCTAGTGGGCCAGACTTGTACTAGGCCGACAGAGGTTGGCTGGGTCCTTTACTTAGAAATTGGGCCAGATTGCTTATGTGGGCTAAGCTTTGTTTCTATAGGTCTGGGTTTTGTTTTTGTGGGCTTGGAGCCAGTGGGCTTGGAGCCAGTGGACTTGCTTCTAGGCTTTATGGTTCACTAGCCTTTTCTAGATGGGCTTAGCCCACTAGTCCAGAAGCTTTTTTTTTTTTTTGAATGATTCATATTCTTTGAATATAATTGCTTATATCTGTTAATGTAAATCTTTGTTTGGTTTGAAACTTTAGGGGTAAGATTATAAAATTATATTTTGTAATCTAGACGGTCTATTCTCAAAATAACATCTCTATCATCAGATTTGACATACATGGTTTAATAAAGAGTTAAAATTAAACATCACTTCAACTAGCTATGTAAACTAATTTTTAACAAAAATAATTCATCATATGTACTGTAAAATATCTCAAATAATGTTTTGTAACAGGTTAAGTTATTATTTTTGCATCGGTATTTTCCTGCAAATTTTTTGTGTTTTATCCTTAAAATACATATTCACCACTCTAAATCTTCATAAAAATTACTATATCTAAAAATCTGTAAGTATGATCATTTTGAAATTTTGCAGGTCAGCTGAACATATGATTATCTTATTATTATACGGTCAAAATTCTCTGATTATGCCCAAAAGTACGTTTATTTTATCATATAGCATTTTCTACTCTTTATTTGATACTTCTGATAGAAATAAGTGAAATTTCAACATCAAATATTTCAATAATACTCCTATGACTAATTAATCATTCTAGAAGTATTATGAACGGATTAGATCTGAGAAATGAGTTGCATATATTGTAAAATTGATAAGATTAACCAAAAAATTGTTCTATTGAACTTACCTCCACAAAACTCTTTCTTCTTCCTTTGTCTCTGTTGTCTCTTGTGCAATCTCGCAATCTCTCTTTCAATGGGTAAAATCCACCTCATGTCTCCTCTTTTATAGTAATGGTTTGCCAAACGGCTTAATTTCCAATTGTTAGCTGCATGGCCCACCACTTCACCTGGCATTCACCAATTACTGCATGGCCCACCATTTCTTGAAAAGGTGGCCGTTACAAGAAGAGGGCATGGTGTTAACTAGGAAGAGGAGTAGAAGAGCAGAGTGGAGGTTTGGTGCATAGACAAGAGTTCAAAAGAGAAATATGGGCCGATGAGCATTTCCATAAACAAACAGATAATTTTTGATCGTCAAGACATTATGAAGAAGGCGAGAGACATGAAGAACATGGGCAGGTTTCAAACTAGCAAAACTATCATTTCATCTCATTAGTGATAGTTCTTTAATGACTTGAGATGGAATTAGGTAGATTTGATATTTTTAGTTACCTAGTCAGTATATATGAAATATTTGAAATTAAGGGTAAAGGTTACGGGTATATTTGAAATTTACCCTAATTATAAAGAACCTTGTGTGTTTATACTTGTTGTAGATTATAAATAAACTATGGCGCCCCGAACCGATTGGTAAACATAACTTAGGATTGTTGCTCTAATTACACGGCAGGTTTTTGTTTTATATATATATCATCAATACATGAAAAGTTTTCATTATTCATCCAACATGAAATATTTTCTCATATCACAGCTATAACCCAAAACTGTTCCACAAACACTTTCAAAAATATTCATTTCCATCTCCAAATCAACATCATTGTCTTCACATATACAACATTTATATCAAAACTACATAACACTTGTCATGCTGCCTTCATCATTATTTCCTGTTTGTTGTTGAAAAAGCATGTGTGAGTAATAATACTCAATAAGCAAGTCATACATAATTTTTCAATCATTTTTTATGCATTTCATAAAATGCAAATGCAATGCATATATAGCATTCATGACATTCCTTTAGATGCGACGCTAGCTAGGCACCCATCCCATACATGCTCCCATCTCAAAGAGCTTGCCATCGGCTTAGGCCTATATAATCGACTTGGCGATAGTGAGGGGGACATTCGGTCCGCTTACTACCTCAACTAAGGCGTATTCCTCATACACATGCTCATTTACATACACATCCACATGATATTTGCAAATCATAAACAATTTCATAAAAAGCATTTAATAAATAATTTAACAAAACAAACATCAGTTATGTAAAGCAATTATAGGTATGGCCGACCTTAAATAAATTTCATAAAGCAATTCACAAACAATTTCCCAAGTATTTTAGAAATAATTTGCAAAACATATAACTTTCTTACCTTCTCAATAAGTGTCTTCAACCTTCTTTTTTCCTTTTCCTATTCAAAGAAAAAGAATAATTTTATTTCTTCTATGTAAGCTGCTTCCCATGTATGCTTTATAATATTTGGGCATTATTTATTTATATGAATATTTTTATTCATAAGTTCCTCAAAATTTTCATCCTTATATTTAAATATTAATTTTTTACAAAATCTCATGGTTTAGTGTAACAAAACACTGTAGCAATTACTGTTCACAGAGACGTGGTTACTGTTCATGGGTTCCAAAAATTGATATTTTTTCAAAAATAAAAAATACCATGATATAGCTTATGCCTAGTATATCATAGGACATTTCATACATTTTAAATTTATTATCATTTACTTGGCAAAAAAAATCATTTTTTCCATATACTAAAAATCAATATAAATTTATGAGTATAACCCTTAATTTTAAAAATCATGAAATTAATATATCATCATTACAACATCATATTTATCATAATAATATATCTCAAATCATCATTTATCAATTTTGGAGCATTGTTTTCACATATCATATGTTATCTTCCTGAATACCCTATCTTCGCTCCAAAATTTTGATGTTTTAGCATAATTCCATTTAAGAATTATATCTATAATTATTTTCTCATGATTAAGAATTATTTAAGCATTTTTTTACCCTACTTAACATGTAAAAAAAATTTGGGTAGAAATCACTTACCCGAAGTGGAGATACACCTCTTTTTCTGACACTTTCTCTCTCTAACTTACTCCCTTCTTTCCTTGGACGTGTGGGATGGTTTGGAGGCTTGGAATGGCTCAAGTGGAGCTTGGATTTGATGCCCTTGGACTTTCTCCTTGCTTCCCTATTTATAAGGTTGCATTTTTCAAGAATTGGAATTTACCCCCTAGCTTTAATGTATTTAATTATAAATTGGTATTTCTTTCGAATTTTTAAAAAATTATTTGAGCCATGTGCTGCCCCCTAGGCCTGATCCAGCCCCCTGCAGCCCTATTTTTCCTTTTTTTAATTTTTTAAAATTAATTAAATTAGGCTAAATTAATCTTAGCCATTAATTAAAGATGATGATGATTAACGACCATTGATCTTGGTCAAAATTTCTAGCTGCTCCCCCTGCCATGTCCCTGTAGCAGCATCCATAGCATTTAATTCTTTTTATTTTTAATTACTTATTTTATTTAAAAAGTCAAATTAGAATTTATTAAAAAGTTAACTACTTTTTGATCTTGTTTTGACGTTCCATCTTGACCTTTGATTTATGATTTTTATCACATCTTATCATATTCATCATGTTCATCATGAATTTTTAACCATCCATAAAAAATTTCATTAAAATCCGACGTTTGGATTGGAAATAATGAATTTTTCTTTATTTTTCCACTAAAATCCAAAATGGAATTAAAATATCCAAAAGTAAATTAAATCTCTATTTTTTTGTGATTAAGTTAATTCAAGTGATTAACTCTTAATCAAGCGTCTTAATCCCCAATTACTATTCATTTTACTATTCATGGGCATTATTCACGGGGTTAAATTCTCAATTGCATTATATCAATCTCCAATATACATATTAATCAATATAATTCATAATTTTTTATTTATTATAAAAATAATTACAAAAGAATCTAGGATTACGATTGTCGAAATGACGCGTATATTGTTGGAGTTTGACATAAACTTAATTGAAATAACTTTTTATATCATACAAATATTATTAGAGGAGAACATGGTGTATCGCTAGCACTTGGATCTTTAAAAAATGAAAAATGTTGAAAAAAATCAAACAATTAAGTTGTTGTATTTTACAATAACGTGCACTGAAGATATTCCCATGATCCAATATCTACATATTTGCTAAGCATGATGCTGTGAGCTTTTAACATTTTTTACTTTTCTTTTGATTTTTATAGACTCGCGAGTAAATTTGCTTACGTACTTAACTTTATCATTTCAAAATTTAAAAATCAACGTTTTCATGAGCCCCATTTTCTAACAGCTGTGAGGGGCGAACCTGCCCATAGGGCGGTTGGTTTCGCATGGGGGCTACGTGCCCATCCACCGGGATTCGAATCCCGTAGTTGCCATTGAGCGAGTGTTTGCTCTGGCAAAATAAAAAAAAAAAAAAAGCTGTGAGGGCGTAAGCTGTTTGATAGTGTGTTGTCTTTGAGGGTCGACTCTCGGTACAACCCTGCGTAGGCAAAGGGTGCCAAACAATGAGTCCCAATCCATGGGAAGCCTTCCCCACGAGAAAAAAAGGAAGTAGAGGCATTATGGTAATTTTACAGCGTGAGTATATTTATTTAAAAACGTGAATATGTTTGATTTTTTGATAAAATTTATATTTTATATATACAAAATCTCAATCAATTCTATTCATTTGCTAGATCAACTACTAAAATGTATGTAGATATAATTTTTCATTATTTGACAATTTCTCAAAATATTTGTGTACAAAAAGTTTTTAATAAGATTTCACTATAATTGGTAAAGTTGAAAAATATAATTTATATTAGGAGTTATGTTATATTATTTAAAGTTAATGTAGTTAAGGTACTCTCAAAAATAACAATTTCATTTATTTTTCTTATTTTTTGAAAATTTATTAATATTTTTTATTTTCGAATATAATAAAATCTAACGACATTTAACTGCATCTAACCTTATCTAAAAGTATCTAAACGCATCTAATTTTTAAAATTAATAAGTTAATCATAATTTAACATCTGTAATATGATCATAAGTCTATTACAACATCATTTGTACCTTAATTACCGAATTTGAAATCCAGATAATACGATTTAATGAAATCACCTTAATCTAACAACGTCTAACCATGTCTAATCGTATCTAACTACATCTAACTGCATCTAATTTTTGAAATTAATAAGTTAATCTTAATTTAACACCTGTAATATGATCTTAGGCCCCCTTATAACGTCATTTATACCTTAATAACGAAATTTGGCGATTTATTGAAATCCACCTTAACCTAACAGCATCTAATTTTTGAAATTAATAAGTTAACCCTAATTTAGCACTTGTAATATGATCCTAGGCCCTTATAACATTATTTATACCTTAATAACGGGATTTGAAACCCAGATAAAGCGATTTATTGAAATCCACCTTAATCTAACATCGTCTAACCGTGTCTAACTGCATCTAACTGCACCTAACCGCATCTCATTTTTGAAATTAATAAGTTTATTCTAATTTAACACATCTAATATGATCCTAGGCCCCTTATAACTCATTTATACCTTAACAACGGAATTTGAAACCCACATAAGGCGATTCATTGAAATCCACCTTAATCTAACAACGTCTAACCGCATCTAATTTTTAAAATTAATAAGCTAATCCTAATTTAACACCTATAATATGGTTCTAAACTCCTTATAATGTCATTTATACCTTAATAACGGAATTTGAAACCCAAATAAGGCAATTTAGTGAAATCCACCTTAATCTAACAGCGTCTAACCGAATCTAATTTTTGAATTAATCAGTTAATCATAATTTAACACCTGTAATATAATCTTAGGTCCCTTATAACATCATTTATATCTTAATAACGGAATTTGAAATATAGATAATACGATTTAATGAAATTCATCTTAATTTAACAGCATCTAACCGCATCTAAAATTTGAAATTAATATGTGAATCCTGTTTTAACAACTATAATATGATTCTAGGCCATTTATAACGTCATTTATACTTTCATAATGGAATTTGAAACCCAGATAATACGATTTAATAAAATCAACTTCAATCTAACAGCATCTAACCGCGTCTAACTACATTTAAATACATCTAATCGCATCTAACAGTATCTAATTTTTGATATTTCATAAATATTTTACCTAATCTGTGTATTTTACAAAATATATAAACTTAATAATTTATTTCAAGACTACACAAACCTTTAAATAATTTTAAGACTATATAAATATATAAGTTATGATTAAAAATATTAACTCCACTCGGTTAAATAAAATAGAAATTTATGTAAATATATAAAACAGTAAAAAATATTATATATATGACACTGCAGAACTAAAATTGTGATAAATTATATATAACTGTAATTTAGATTTAATATATAAATATATGTTACTTTTTAGGATTGGTTAAATAATCAATTTAGTAAATAACTATATTTAATAGAAATTTTATAACAAAATTTATTAAAATTATTAAATAATATCATTACAATTTATATTATAAATTTAAAGTATTAATATAATAATTATGATTTTTTGTTACTATAATTAATTAATTTAAAATAAAAATTTATTTACTTCAAGAAATCAATGTAAACAAATAATTTAATAAATATTTACATTGAACAAAAAATTTATAGAAAATTTCATGTTATAGAACACCTCTAAATATGTACCCTCATGCTATATCTTCGGTAAATTTTCTATTAAAATTTATTTTTTCTATAATTTCTTAGTAATAGGTACATTTTTGCTAAATCTTATAGTCATGGGGCTTTTTTTTGTAAAATTATGCTCTAGAAGTCAATTTTTATAACTAAATTTATTAAAATTATAAAATAATATTATTACAGTTTATATTACAAATTTAACATATTAATATATAATTGTGATTTATTGTTACTAGAATTAATTAATTTTAAATAAAAATACAAATCTGAAATCTATTTTGACCACTCGATTTTCAATAATTTTTTATTTCTATATTTTCCTCCCAAACCCATCATATTATATATGGATGCATATTTTATATTCTTTTTAATAATGTAATTTTTGAGAATTTTTCTAGTCATTAAATATATTTTAATGAATTAAATCAAAATTATTATTCTTGCATAGTGCAGAAATCATAACAATTAAATATATTCTAACGAATTAAATCAAAATTATTTCTAGTTCTTGCATAGTGCATAAAACAGAATATATCTTCACTATTTACATAGTTTTTCTTATTTTAATTCTGATTTAAATGATTCTTTTTGAACCTAGTTTCATATCATTTAGATTTACATATAATATTTTATAATTTTTGAAAGTTAGTTGTTGTGTAATTTTTTTGCTACCTTGCAAATTTACAATAAATCTTGTAAAAATTTTAGAATTCATTTTTCTTAATTTTTAAAATTTTTGAGAATTTCAAAAGAAGTTTCCTAATCATCTTTCTTTCAATTATATTCATTTTTATAATTTTCATATTTTATAATTTGTATAATTTTTATTTTATTCTTTTTATATTGTTTTAATGTAATTCCTTGTGATTTCTTCAAACTATTTTTTCCTATAATAATATTCATTCTTATTAGTTTATTTTTTGTTAGTTTTAAAATAAAAACCATGTATTTCTTTAATTGCATGCTATATAAAATTTAGTCTAACTAAATCAAAATTTAATAAAATTAGTAGGAATCATTATAATGCGTAATTGTAATATAAATTGTTATGTTATATATATATATGTATAAATATATGAGAAATATTCAGGTGCAGCTTCACCGCACAATAATTACAGTGTAGTTACCTCAAAATAAGCCCTATATGATCATAAAATTATAATCTACTCTACCCATTGTATTTAGAATTATGTATTTTATTATCATACTAATTTTCATCCAAATTGGATATATGTATGAACCTCATTTAAAAAATGATACAAGTTTAATGTAATTAAATAATTTGATGTAACTAACAATTTTAAAGTTGTTTTTTTAATATATAAACTATTTGTTATAAAATTTATATATAGATAAATGATTTATAAAATATCAATATATTTAAGTATATGTAGAGCCCA
>JAXCLR010059280.1:0-15787 GCA_035584095.1 Annona squamosa | reverse complement strand
CGAGAAGGGCGGGTAGGAGGGAGGGCGGCAGTGGGAGGGAGGAAAGAGAATCGAGGGAGATTTTTGGGCGTTAGTCCTCAGCCACAAGCTCCGGATGTGGGGCCCACCGGAGGCATAGGCAGTTTGGCACCACTGGTTCCGATAACGGACGACCTCGCCCCACACGCCCACCCACTTTCTTTCTCTCTCCAGGTGGACACGTGTTGGCGAACTACGCAGCTGCAGCTGCCGTCTGGATGGACACGTGTCGGTGATATATGCAGCTGCACCTCCAACCACGCTACCGATAAGACACGGACCTACGAAAACCGAACCAGCTCTCAAGCCGGCCATCGACTGGCTTGGTTCAAAGCGTTATGTGTGACCGGATAAAACCGCACAACATATATATAATGATTGTACAAAACACATAATATCTTAAATAAGATAATTAATTTGAAATATAGTTAAATTTTGAGCTTTTCTCAACAATATGTATTATCTTTGACCCTAATCTTAAATATATTAATTACGTTGTTAAAATCTCAAATATACTCATCGTGTTTGCAGTTAATATAAAACATGTTCATTTCGTTAAAAATTATTAGTTAAATTTTCATAAATGCCCAAAAACCTCCTATTATAAAATAATAAAAGATAAAATAAACTAAAATTTGGGTTCTTCAAGTTTAAAGCTCACATGCAATTAGGGATGGGAATTGGGGCAGGTCGACCCGTTTTTGCCAGGTAAAACTAATATATTTTTTACTCGGTATAGAGATAAGTCAGAAAATTTGACCCAAATTTTAAAAAATGGTCAATGTTGATCGACTTATCCTTATCCGAAAAGTCTGACCCGCCCCACATAGATTAATTTATTAAAAATTGTAAGCATATTTAAATTTTTTTTTTTCAAAATTCTCACTTTGTTATAATCAACTCTATCGATAATTGAAGAATCAATTTATTTAGAAAACAGCATAAGAATCAATAAAAAAAATTTGTACATATATAACCCTTATGTATAATTGTATATTAACCTATTTTAATAAATTTATACTATTTTTCAAATATCTTGTTTTCTTAATTATGTGTTTTTAATAATTAGTAAAATATTGAAACATATAATATTTAAATTTAGTATAGATATATACTTATGTTTGATATGTATATAAATTTTTTAAATTATCTTATTTGACCCATACTTTTGACCCAATCCGCTATTCCGAAACCGGTTTGATATTAATCCGAAATTTGTACCAAAATATATTTAAAAACAGTGATGGTCAAACCCATATTATCCCGACCCGATATAAAAAAAAATGGTCAAACTCAATTTTTAAAAAATAGAGTCAGGATTGGGCAAACTTTGATCAGTCTGGCCCGTGCCGATTCCCACCCCTATGTGCAATTAGAGCATTGGTGAGTTCTAATATTCAAAATTTTAATTATGTTTTTAATTTGAAGGACTTATTAGTAATTTTACATATTAACTAATGGATTGAATGTTTTTTTTATATTAACTACAAAAGTCGTAGTTATATTTAAGATTTTAGAAATTTAGTGGATATATTTAATATTAAGGTAAGACATACCAGGTATATTTCGAAAAAGCTATTAAACTTTTTAACATGAGATGATGTGCTCGGCTTAATCCTTTTGACCTAAAAAGGGTATATAAATAAGAGAAATACATATGTAAATTCATACCTTCGAAACACTATCAACCAAGGTATAATTTAGCAATATTTCATACGAGCGAGTGAATATTGATGCTTACTTCTACGTGCTAACGGGAGCAAGGTCTTCATTATAGTACTCTAGAAACACTTAAATATTGCTATCCATTTTAGCACGTGTTGACATTAAATCAAAATTCAATATGCTCATTTTGTTCAACATTATTTGTTTATCATAGTTCTAAAAATCATTTCGTTTAAAGTTTCAGGAGAGTTACACCTGCTTATAATATTTATAGTCATTGTAAAATATGAAAATCCCTTTTATCTTTTTGTAGACTTGTTGGAATGTTATAATAATTTATGGAATGATTTATTTAAGCAAAACGTTTCAGGTGGTATAGACAATAAATTAGCAGTTTTGAAATAGATATATTTTAAAAATTTTATATCATATAATCTAAGTGGGGATTATGAAAATATTAAAAAAAACTTTTAAAAAAATATATGCGGGTGATTCCAGCAGTTGATTGCACGGCAGTTAACCACAGGCAATCAAAAGCCCAAGCTGCACCAGCGACAAGTAACAACAATGCTGGATATTAGTGGAAGACAATTATTTTCTAAAGTAACCCTTTCAGTGGGTTCTATATCAGTTTCAATAATAACAATGATCTGGTTTAATATTATGAAATAGAAGTTTCATTTTAAATGTTATTTGAACAGTTGATTTTATCACCCAATTCTTGTTTCTTTGTTTTAAATAAGCCTGCAAACTCAACTAATTCTTTATTTTATGCAAAATAACGGTTAACTGTTTTGATTAATTAATTAATAAATCAACCATTTCCTGCCTAAAAGTAACTTGCCATGCAATTGTTGCAATAGTCCTATGCGAAATCTGCTCGTGTGATTCAGAATGCCATAAGGGCAAATTTTCACTTTTTTCAATTATGCCATTTTATCGTTGGCTTTCTATTTTAAAATCTTAATTTTTTAAAAGTTTTTATTTATAACTAGTGCTACACATATTTGATCCCTAAATGAATATAGTTTACTGTAAAAAGTAATATAAAATACGATAAAAAAATGTATTATAAAAGTGAGAAATTCTTAAATTGAATACTAAACGGAAAACGATAATGCCAACAATATAGGAGAGACCTCAATAATAAAGTGATGAAAGGCAGAATAAATAGACACTTTCGCAAAAGAATAGATAATAATCAGAAGCTGTACTTTATACGACAGCCAAAAATAATTTGTTATACATATGCAAGTCCCATCTAAATCTTACACCCTACTAAATTTACCAATTTAAAAATTTGCTTGGCATCCATGATGCCCTATTTGTTATTTTCAAAGATTAAAATAAAATATTAAGCAAATTCGAAAATTGTCGAAATTTTTCATTAGGTAAAAGATTTAGAAAGAACCGACACAAGTATAAAAAAAATTTTAATTTTACGAATTGCAATTTACAAGCAGCCGTGTAAGAAACCGACCCTGAAAAGTTAAAAGGTCCAGGATAAAAGATATCTTCTTTCTAAAAGAAAGTTTTTTCAATTTTCAATAAAATTTTTCTTATTCTAAATATATATAATTACATTCTCATATCCCAAGCACAGACTCCATTCAAGAATCTTATGTCCCTTAAACACCGAATGGTGGCATTGCCGTCGTTTTGGAAAGCATACATGCAACGAAAGCCGGGAGGACTTTTTTAATTTTCAGCAACGAATTCTTTTATTTCTTTCTCGGTATTCATGAAAAATGTGCGTATCTTCGACTTACGATGTGCGTATGTCGTCACTTCTCAGTAACGAAGGCTGGATTGTTGATAACTTTGGAAAACATCGTAGTTATCTTATAAAACTTGTAAACAAATTATTTAATTTAATCATTACTATAAACCATTCATAAAAAAACGTGATATGAAATAATAACAATTATAAAGCTATATAAATTTTAAAGAATATTTGACGAAATCCGTTCCACCATTATCTGAGCTTCAAATCAAGATCAGAAAAATTATCCGTGCTTCTAAATTATCTAAGTAAAATTTTATTTCATATAAGGTTCATGTATGCCATCCAATCCACTTCACATATAAAAACATACTCTTAATTATATTATCATATTCTCATCGATAATTCATTACGGCCACTTTAATTCTATCCTCTGAACTATGAAGTTTACATCTGAGGTAAGAAACCATAACTGTTCGATGAAAAATGAAAATGGTTTTGTGGACCGCTTATCATTGCATGGATAAATACGCACCCAAAATGTATGGTTGAGGTGAAATTAATTACACACCACCAGAAGCATTTCTTAGAAAGCCAGTAGAAATTGTAAATCTGCAAAAATAGGAAGACAGATTTATAAAATGTCAAAGTTAAAACTTTTCAATTTAAAACTTTTCACTCTCCACAGCTATCATATGTTTTAATTACTTTTTCACATTTTCTTATACAACTACCCTACTTTTCAATCATTTCTACACAACTACCTACACAACTACAACTACCCACACAACTAACCTATCTATTTTAACTTTATCTTCTTTACTCTTCATCATTACCCCTATCATATCACATCATGTGACAACTTTTACTCTCTAAAACTATTCATCAAAAATTCTATCCATTCCTAAACACACCCTTAAAAATTAAGAATATTGCAGAAGCAATTTGAAAAATATTTTGGACAGACAGTAATTTAGACACCTAAGCAACCTGGCATTGGATGAAAAGAGCACTTCAGTAATGCTAACTGATGAAAGGGTTGAAGATGGAAATTTTACAATTTTGTTAGAGTTGGAAAAACACAATATTCAAATTTCAGCGCCAGACATACAACAAAGGAAGAGAGAGAGAAAGAGCAAATCTTGAGGAGGCAATATTCAAATAACCCCTCCAAATGGCTGATAAATGTGATGCTTTAGCAATGATAATGCTGCAGCAGAAGATGCACTGGGAGATGTGGTTCCAGAGACAAATAGAAGTGCGAAATTGGCAAAAGACAAGCAGCCGCAAAACACTCAGAGAAACACAATCGTAACATTGTACAGTAAAACAGCTCATGAGAAATATGCTTGTACCTGCTTAGGAAAATTGGCGTATGTAGAGGATAACAAGGCCAAGTACTCACTTCAGATAAGTAGAAGAAATCCAAAGAAATACATATGTTATCAAAGAAGTTGAAACTTCTAAACTCCTCGGCCCACGAAATAGAGGGGGGATTACAGACACCATTAGGAGAGTTCCCACCAGCCAGGAGCCAAAGAAAGTTCCAATCCTGAACAACTCCAACAACAGACACAACAAGGCAACAAGTTTCAGCATCATAATATCAAACACCTACACAAAGAAATTCTTGGACAATTCATGCAAGAAACGAAAAAAATAATTAATTTTGCAAAAGGGCAAATGTTCATTTTTTTTTGGATGCCAGTCTCATCAAAGAAGTGCGGCAAGTGCCCTTCTATAATGATCACTCATCACTGACTTTACTGGCATTTGCTTTGGTCACAAATTATTTCCTCAGGTGCGGCCTAAATGAGAGGCACAGGGGACCTTGCAGATGATCTTCTGATCTTCTTAACATCTTTTTCATATATATGTCAAAATCCGGTAGGAATATCCACATGAATAATGAAATGACAAAGACAAGATAACTAAAATGACAATGCATACCCGTACAAGAAGGCTCGGAGTGCGCTTTTAAGCCTTTCATATATGAAATATATGGCAGCCAACAGAGAAATGGCTACCTGAACTGTTGGCCCATCCTCAGTAGGAAATAAAACAGTCAGTGCTCCAAGCACAGCATATGCAACTACTGTCTTTATCATGAATGCCGTGGATGGAGTAACAAACCTACTGGTGACAGCCTGGACAATACGAGATTGTGTAACATCTCTGACCTTTTTCTTGACATTGATCTTTGGATTTTTTCTTTCATAAAATTTCTGCATGATTATCTTGTCATGTGCAGATTCAATTGCATCAACACTCGGTTTATGCCCTGCATATTTATTTACCAAAAAGTTCCTCGCTGCTTGAATCTCTTCTTCAGAAGCCTCCTGGCTGATTCCAAGACGCCTGTATGGATCCTTTATGTTCATTCTGGGGAAAACAGCTGCAGCCAATATAAAAGGCAGGGGTTCTTTGTTGGAGAAGTTGATAATGGAAATATAACCAGAATATTAGATGATAGAAATGCGACTGGAAAAACTATCATATTAAAAAATCTTACTTATTATTTTAGGCCAAACAATTCAGTTGGAGTCTCAAACTTTTTTTTTTTTTAACACAAGAAAACATAGAAACACAGACAAATACATACATTAGAAATAAGTACAGAGTACCATCAGGTGAAAAATATTGAAGGTCTCTTTTCTTTTCATTTTAAAATGTGATATTGTCACCTCAGGCGAAAAATGCTGAAGATATGTGAATGCTTTTCATTTTAACAAGTGATCTTGGCTTTATTGTTGAAGCAGATCGAAGTCAATTAGATTCTATTTCAAAATTTTTTTGCAATAAATTGAAGGGTGGAACATTCCTTTTTTGCTATCAGTAGTGTCTTCCCATTCAAACAAATTCAAAAATCCTTCTTTGCCATTTTTAGGTTCAGTGACACTGATCTAGAAGGATACAAGCAATGAGCATGTTTCCATCTGAAGTTTCTAAGAGCTTTTCTTCCTTTCTTGCTTTTAAAGAGCGCAATCAATATGCCAAAGATTCTTGTTATGATGGAGCATGTCAAATTAAGTCCTTCAGTTTAAACGAATGGGATCAAGGTAACATCTATGTTTGTGAATAACAGAAAGCATATAATTTCTCAATCTTATCATGCATTAATATGTTTTTTCTTAGTTTGACTCTTTGCACCCGTCCGTGATCAAGCAAACAACCAGAAATAACACTATATATTACCAGCATCCCATATGTGAACTTTTTCACTTCACCAGTTTACCTTCGTCCTTATTTCTGCCATACAGATCTTCAAGGGAAACCTTATGAAATCCGAAAAAAGGTACATGCACTTCTCACTGCTCGCCGACTCATGGAATGTTCAACCCTATTTCTACTGCTCAGTTATACAAATAATAACCTTTAAAAACTTCAAAGCAGGTCCATTTATTGAGTTTATTTTAAGGAAGCCCTTTTTTTGTCAAGAAACATTTCTTCCTTAAGCATCCAGCGAGAGGTCTTTGCTTCCTTTAGTATCAACAAAGTCATTTCTCTACAAGGCTTAAACCCGCCCTTGATATAAACCTGCAATCCATGTCACCCACCCAGGTAAGGAAAATGTATGGCATTTATCCCACTGCCTAAAAATTGCATAAGAAAGGATTTTTATTGATATAAGCCAGTTATACACTGTTTCAAGATTTTCAATTTATTCACTATTAAGTAGCAATGCTAATCATGTGTTGCTAAACATGAGAAGCAAATAGAACATGACCAATAGAACATCTTGAAATGTAAGCTCAAATAAGTATGAGATGAGACCTTGTAGCCAAACATGACCAATAGAACATTGGGAACTGGAAATCAGAAATCTGAGAAGAAATTACTACCAGTAGCATCATCGGCCGCATCACCAAACGAAGCATCCATTGCACTCATAATCTTTTGAGCTTTTCGAAATCCTAATCCATTTCTGGAACCAATCCAATAAGCTCTGTAATTAGTTATTAAAATTTAAGGAAATATTTATGAACAGTACAAAAGCGAATAAATGTGTTACCAAGAATTGGTGCTTGCACCTTGTGAAAGGATATACAAAACTTCATACGATAGACAAATACCTTTCCATACAGAAGAGAACTTTTGCGTTTCCAATAAGACCATGGTTATTTAACGGAACTAATGCTCTTTCACATAATAAAATTGATCTTCTTGTAGGCGTAATACAATAAGGAAATCTTGAGGGGCTCAGAGTCAATCCTGATGCAGACATCTTCAAGTATGACCAAAAAATAGTAATCAAAATTCCTGTTTGAGACTGATCAAATAATTTGAATAAATATGAACCAGAAAAGTAATTTATTTCCCCATAAACAACTTCTTTAACAAAAATCATGTACAGTTTTAGACAAGGTACCTCGAATCAACTGAACTTCACTCAGAAGATTGCCAGCACCTGCAGAATTATCACTAGTGGAATGAGATCTGAATCTTACACATGTTGAGAATGTTAGGCAATAGCACACAAGGTAAAAGATCTGTGCTTCTAATAATGTCAAATGAAATTCTTCACAAAAACATAGATGATGACACACCTTTTGTTTTGATCGCAAAACCCAAAAATGCCACATTATTACCAGGTGCATACCTGGAGACCAAGGCTTATACTAGATTGACTAGTATTCTTTACAGTTGGATTCCAACTCACGTAATCGATGATTAAAAGGTAATATAAAAAATGGATGTCAAGAAAGAGAAAGAGGTAAAGGGATCACAATTGTTGATTGATTTATCTAACTAATGGGACCTCAGTGTGGAGTGATCTTCTTTGCTAGCAAGAGGAAAAATCAGGACAAGCCACACTACTTTCCCAGAAATAGAATTTCCTCAAACATATCGAGCAGAATTCCCTTCTCATGTGCATTTAAAACACATCTATAAAAAGATCATATGCTCAAACCACTTGCATCTCCCAAACAGCTCATAGTAATTTGAGAAACTAGGTTTTACAACTGACACAGTTACGATGCAAGTTTAGCCCTTATGTCATCACCTAAGGCAGGTAATTCATCCTTCTACAATCTATATAGATCACTTCTCAAGTCAGCATCATTATCAGCTACTTTATAAATCTATATAATATAGATGTGAGTGAAAAGAGGACAGAACGCAATGCACGTCCCCATTCACTCAATTCGACCCAATCACACTTTGATTCCAGTTCATTCTTGTCCACCAGGTAAAATCCCTCAACACACAATGGCTTCACTAACAACGTTTGTGAGAAAAATAGCAACACATAATACAAGTAAACACGATCTTTTTAAAACAGTGTTGTGCACGCAGTTCACGATTGCTTTGAAAAGGGGAAATCAACCCATTTTTGTTAAGGGGGGACTGATTACGACTTTACAATTGAAAACCTCTTTCAATCACCAAGAAAAACCAGAAAAGGGAGCCAATAGCAGTAAAATATTCAGAACAGTTAATTGCCACTTAGGATTTGCAGGCACAGACAATCATCTTCCATAGCAGCAACCTTGATTGAAAAAGGATTTACAGAGACTCAATCAAGTAAGCTTCGCAGCCAATACGAGTTCCAACCAGCAGAAACAGAGATGGAAGATGGACATCGATGACAAGATGGGTAATGCCATAAAAGGGAAAAAACATGAAACCATTTTTTAAGAAATAAAACCATAGAAATACGAACACCCAGCTCCCGCAGAAAGCTAAAAGTCGTTATACTAATATAGACGGAGGCAGTCATTTCTAAAACCTTTCCCATCAAAGTGCTTCGGATAAGAACTGGAAAGCAGCAAAAGAATAACAAAATCAAACAACAAGAAAACACAGAGATAGACAGATAGATAGAGGGAAAGACCTAGTTCTCCATGGAGAGAGCTATAACAAGAGGATCTGTGACTGCTTTTTTCCAAGGCGGTTTTTCCGCTGTGTTCTTGGGTAGGATTAGAGAGGAAGCTGGACACTTGGAAATCCTGTTCCGCTCACCCGCTGCCCGCCCTGTGCAAAAGGGTTATTTTCATTTGCCTCCTAACGTCCCCCGATTTTTTAATTTCTGCCCATAATTATTGATATTACAAACCACTTCATTTATAAACTTTATTTACTAAAAAAACTTTCCTGTTATCAATAGGCCGACAGTTTTTTTTATAAGACTTAAAGTTCGACTAGTTAAATTCTAATCTACTAACCAACAGAATTAAGTGAAACATGGCTTAATTTGATTGTGCATAAGCTAGAAATAAAATTAATTCACGGGGGCTTTTTAGAGAAGTTCACAAGTTGGGGGTCTTCACAAAATCCATAATTATCAGTGAAAGTTGTAAAATTGCAAAAAGATGAAGGGCAAATCACAAATGCCAATCGACCATGGGATAAAGAAGAACCCTTGCGATAGTCTCGCAGAAACTGACGTTTAGTGCGCAGACGGTCAGAACTAAGAACTAGGCGCGGCAGCCACCAAGCATTTGCCTTGGTGGTAAGCTGGTGACCAGCACATCCAGGTTCAAATTACTACACTTGATTTGGAGTTTTACCTGTGTCCCTTCTAAAAAGTGAGGATTTTTGTAATTTTCCTTTGGACTGGGTTCTTACAAATTTGCCCTATGATGTAGAAGTGTTTGAAGAAAAAAATTCCCTGTATAAGTGTAAGTACTGTAAATGTGGTAGATTGTAATATTAACATTATCACGTTATATAACCATAAATTAAAAAAAAAAAAGATATTTTCTAAATATACTTATTATGTTTAACCGTAATCTTAAATATACTTACTACGTTTTTAAAATCCTAAATATACCCATTACATTTATAATTAATCTTAAAAATGCTCCTCCTTTTGAAAACCATTTAGCTAAATTTTTGAATACCCAAAATACCCTATTATGAACAATAATCGGTATAATTGGGAAAAGCGCAACCGGCTCATCATTTCACACGCGGACTCCTGTAAAAAAAGCAAAAAGCCCCTCAGCTCCATTTGAAACGACTTTCGGAGGTACCAATAATCATTAAAATCTAATATAACAATTCCTCAAAAGTGAAAATCTGTAATTTGGACCTAATTAAGGTGATTTTGTGAAATCTAAACCAAATAACATGTTTAACTTTAACATACCATATCTAGTTTTAAAAAATATATAATTCGCCATTAAATAATGACAATATGTTATAATATTCATGTCAATTAACAATCTATATATGTACGTTAAAGATTTTACTTCAAATGTGAAGCATGTATACACAGTTATTTAAAATCATTTTGACTTTAATGATGTAAATATAATTGCAAGCAAGATGAACAGTTTTGATGCACAAAATCATTTTGATTATGCCCAAATCAAGCATTTCCATTTTCGAGATAAGTTAACATTTCTAATTAATCATACTTCGTGTAAAAATATCCCTTTCATTTAAAGATTTTGCAGAAAGGGTTTTGAATGGAACTCTTTTCATTTTTTAATATTTTTTATATTTAATAAAAAGATTATTTTGGGTGTGTTGGGAAGTAATAAAACTTTTAGCTTAAAAGCTTTTGATGTAAAAGATTTTTAAATAATTAAATAATTTGATTTAGTAGAGGTAATGATGATAAGTGAAAAAAATAAAGCTAAAATAGATAAAATAGTTATATAGAATTGATTGAAAAGTAGAGTAATTATATATAAAAATACAAATAATTAATTAAAAATAAAGTAGTTATTAAGAGTAAAACATTTAAATAGAAAATTTTTTTATGTAGCCAAAAATGCCCTTGTATTTAGTATCATTTATATTATGATAAAAATACTTTCATTTGTTTCCTATTATCCATTGTATTTAATGTCATTTATATTGTTATAAAAATTATTTTATTTATCCCACATTACTGTGCAGGGCCCCATCTCAATCAGAAATTTATGAAAATATCAATGTGGTGAAAAATAAAAATACTTAAAAGCATTCAAAAATGGTAAAACTTGATTTATAAATTAAATACACCTAACTCTATATATTTATAAAAAAAAATAAAAATATATGTTTTTTTTTATTTGGCTAACTAAGGCCTAACAAAATCACCCCTCTTTCTTCTATTGCTCAATTTGGGGAACTCTTATTAAAATTTTACTTTTCTCATATTATCTTATCTTTTTCTCTCATTATTAATGTTGAATTTAAGGAATTCTCCGAGACATTTGTTATATTGTATATTTTTATTCAAATTTCTTAATAGGAAACTTGAAACCAACCTTTGCTCTCGTTGAGGATGATTTGTTCATTTAATGTTTTCAACTAGAAATTTTAAAATAAATTATAAAATCTGTGTTTTATGATTTATCTCAAAGTGCTATTAGACGGGGATATACCTCTTGTAATTTTTTTAATCTTAGCTATTCAAGTGTTAATGACCAGCTGCAAAAATAAATTTGCAATATTTTTGTGATAAATTATATTTATTTTAAAAGAACTGATGTTATAACTTTTTCTTAATCTTTATCGTGGATATTTCACTATTTCAGGAATTATAATTAAACATTTTCATGTAAATAATGAGTCCGGTTTCAATGCACGGAGTGCAAAACTTATTTTTAATTTTTTTATAAAACTATTAATCTATATATATTTAACTTAGAAAAATGATCATGTTAGTCAGCGAATGTTTCAAGGCATTAAGGTGTTATATATTTTTTGAAATTTTTTTTAGAAGATTGTTAATCTAGTTGTATTTAATCTATAAGCTAAATTTTACCATTTTTTGATATATGTATATATTTTTTTATTTTTTTAAAATAAGGGCACTTTAGCCATTTTTAAGTGGCTAAAATACCCATATTTTTAAATATATATATTTATATATCTCTAAAAATAGTAAAATTTAATACATAAGTTAAACGCACCTAGGTTAACAATCTTTAAAAAAAAATTTAATATATATATATTAAAAAATGAGATTCTATATCCTAATGCATTGAAGTTTCAATGCATCAGGGTGTATTGAAATATCCTAAATAAGGATTTACTTCGTCTACCTCAAAATATTTATTTTAATTTTTTTTTTACTTTTCCTCATAAACTTATTTGTCTGAGTATATTTAACATATAAACCAAATTTTATTATTTTTATATAATTTTGTAAAGATTTTTAAATACATACACATTTTAGCCTGTTTTTAAGATTTTCAATTGAAAATGGCTAAAATTCCCCTGCGTTTAAAAATCTTTGAAAAATATAAATGTATCCAAAATTGGTAAAATTTAATTTATATATTAAACACTTAAATAAACAAGCATGAAGAAAATGCTAAAAAAAGTTTTATCATTTGTTTTTAATTTATGTATTAAGTTTTATCATTTTTTAAGATATGTATATATATATATATTTGATTTTTAAAAACATAGGTGTAAATGACTAAAACACATATGTTTCAAAAAAATTTTTTAAAAAAGTATACACATTCCAAAAACAATAAAACTTAATTTATAAATTAAAGATAAGGTATGTTTGGGAAAAAATAACACTTTTAAATGAAATGTTTCTGGTGTAAAAGTTTTGAATTACTATAAAATAATATGATATAATAGGGTAATAATGAAGAATAAAGAGAATAAAGTTAAAATAGATAGATGAATTGTATAGATAATTATGTAAAAATAATTGAAAAGTATAATATTTGTATAGAAAAATATAAAACAGATTAAAAATAGAGTAATTGTGAAGAATTCAAAGTTTTAGATTAAAAAATTTTGGACTAGCCAAACAAATTCAGAAAAAATTTGAAAATTTTGAAAAATTGAACTTTGCACCTAGGTGCATCCAAATTTTAATGCGTTTAAATACATCGAAACGTTACCCATTAATAATACGCGATATAAGGTAATTCCAATGTATAAAAATCCTTTTATGCATTTTGCTTTTTAAGTAGTTCATTTGCATTGTATTTTTTATTGTACCCTGTAGAGTTTAAAATAATAAGAAAAGTTCTTTTCATACTCATAAAAATTTGCCCCTAATTTGTGATATTTTATAAATTTTTCCTGCACTTATAAAATTTTACCATAAATTCTTCTCATGCCTTTGCTACTAATACAACCATTATTGACCCTCTTAAAAAAATGATTTTACCTCCTTCAAAATTTAATAATTGAGACAATTTAATTCTAATATGACTGAATTGATGATAATAAATTATTAATATATAATCTTAAATAATTTAATTGTCAGGTTAAGGTTAAATTTTTTTAATTAAAAAAATTTTGAGATGACAAAATAGTCTTTTTAATAAAATAAATAATGTTTGTATTAACAACATAAGAATAATAAAAATTAGAAATTTAGTACAAAATGTCATGAGTGTAAGAGAAATCTGTGAAATACTGAAGATATACTAGAAATTAAATGCAAATGTCACAGGTATAAAGAAATTCGTCCTAATTAAATCAAAATAATGGCCCAGGTTATCATCTGAGGTATAGCCTAACATCTACGTGTAGGATTGACATATGCGTGCGGGCGAATAAAGTCCCGACATCGAGTCAGGGTCCATATCCTTGTACATGACAAATATCAGCCTTCCCTACACGAAAATTTTCGTTGCTTTTTTAGTTGAAAGAATATTTGTGGTTGAGAAAAGCTTTAAAAAAAGGCATTTACAAAATACAAAATACCAAGAAATATATCGGAATAATGAAAACCGAAGGGAGGCATTTGATCATTTTTTATTTTACAATATAATTTTCTGGCACTTAACATAGATGAAGTTATTAAAAAGAAGATCATTACAGAGCGGTTATTATAGGAATAATCTCGAACAACCAATGAATAAAATAAATAAATGTTTTAACATAGAAGATAAATAGAAGAAAATATTACTTGTTAAAATTGTAAAAATTGTATGTATAATAGGCCTCGGCAAAACCTCCACCAGTGTATAAATGTAGCACCAAACCCATGACTTAAAAAACCCCTTAAAAAAAACAATGAAAAAAGAGACACCGAACTGTAACCTAATGTGCAGCTAACATAATTGAAATCAATCCAACACTTTTACAAAGAGAGAAGAAAGGATAAAAGAAAGTGAAAAGGACCACCAGCCCTAAAAAAAAGCTATACATTCCCCTGTAACGTCTAAAAGCGCTATTTTCTTACAGTAGGTTTTCAGTCAGTTGATGGACGCAAAGATAGATCTGAGATGCCAGCAATGAGATCATCAACATCCTCTGCATCCAAAGCAATGCAACTTGAATCGTCTTGAACTGGTGGTAGATCCCTCAAGGAACTCTCTGTGAGAGCTTTGTTCAGCTGTTTCACAAAGTAGTCATCCTCAAGTTCTGTGCTCAGATCCCAAACCTTGAAGATGTCTTCAGGCGACTCAACACTTCGGGTGTACACAGCAGCAACGTCAACTACCCCATCATCGATCTCCTCTCGTTCAAAGGGGTTTATCAAAATTGGATCTCCCATGTCGCCTCGCAGCGACATTGCTTCTGTCTCTCTAGACTTCATATCAACATCTTCACCTGCTTCAGAGATGGCCCTGCCCACTAAAGCAGCTGCTTGCTTGTGACCTAAGGAAACAGAAGTGCTGATAATATCAAGCAAAGCTTCTTTCAGTGGACCCCAGGCATCATTTGATGTTTCGGTATTTAATGTCAGGCAAGAATCTATCCAAGCTGCATCTTCAGCTGAGAGCGAATGTACTTTCTGGCTTGGCTCCCCAGACTCAGAATTGGAGACCACAGAAGAGATAGCATCTGACCAACCATTGTCTTCAACGTCCATCATATCCTAACACAAAGACGGGAGAGAATGGTAACTAATACTAACACCAAACATCTACTTCTTCCTTTGTGTAAACAAGTGAACTTAAAAGCAGACAATCAGAAAAAAAAAAAAAAAGAAAAGTGACGTGGACTCTAAAAATATTAGAGCCTCTGTTTCAATTTTATAACTGGTGAGGAAAAATAATGCTAACAGAAGCAGGGACAGTACTTACCCTGATAGGGCTGGAAAGAAAAATTAAAGCAAAGCTCGGGAAATGAGGGAAGCAGACAACTTGGCAGAATTTTCCAAAATTCTCTGCCCCATCAAGTCTCCAATTCCCAGGAACTAATTGCATGTGACACTCTCCATCTAGACATGTCTTCCATGATACAGGTTAGCTTCTTATGAGGCCCAACATGCTTCAAACATTTAGTTGTCTGCTACCATCATGTCTTCCTTTTTCTTTTTTTCTTTTTTTTTTTTTCTTTTTTGAATTTGCAATATTACATTTTACCATTCCAGATGAGATTGCCTTTCTTAATAGTTTGACTGTGTTTGAAAAAATCAGCTAACCAGCTCAGCGAAAGATTTAGGGTGTGTTTGGTTGGAGGTAAAACTTTTGATGAAAAGTTTTAGAGGTAGAAGTTGTCAAATTGATAAAAAAT
>JAXCLR010058987.1:0-15813 GCA_035584095.1 Annona squamosa | reverse complement strand
AAACACTATAATTAATTATCTTTGCAGTATCCAATTTTAGATATATTTTTCACATTTATTTTGAAACAACTTGGGATTATACATATAAAATAGAATAAATCAACAAAATTTAACCGCATTTAAAGATAAATTTATTTGATGATTTACATACTACAGATTTATTTGATGATTTACATACTTTTATATATTTTATATTAATATGACACTTTTAATTATGAAAAAAGATGTTAAATTATAGAAATCAGTTTGATAGGTCCATACTTTCATATGTATTTCTACTTTTTCACATTGAAGTTATGAAAATTGCATTTAATAAAGCGTTTCGTGTAATTTTCTGAAAAATATGATTTTCTGATAAAAAATTTAGTTAAATAATTTGGGGAGGAATTACTAGGTTTCAAAATAATCGGGGTGGAATTGTAAAATTATACTAATATTCCATTTTGCAAATGGGCCGCATGTGCACCGAAACAACGTGCATCACTGAAGTACTAAATTCCAGTGCTCCACCATCTTCCTTCTCCTAAAGCCATGGCTGCACGAATCCATCTTCTTTGGCCACCAATTTTTTTCTCCGATGCCAACAAAGTTGGTGTATTTTACCCTTCTAGATCTGGCCAAGAAAATTTCCAGCTATCCTTGCTAAAATCTAACATCTGCAGCAGTGTTTTTTCTCCAAAATCCAGATAGCTTTTTACATTTCCGATCCGGCTCTTATAATCGATTTCCAACATATCTAAATTGACGAATCAGTTGCCATTATGCATCTCCCAATCAGGTAGGCAAGGCTGGCAACAAAAATGCCCTAATCCAGAAATCCACCCAAGGCTGAAATTTTTGGCACTCCAAAGATCCATCTTTCCTCTTCAATATCCGCATAGATAGCCCCATTCCCCATCCATCCCATGAAGAAAAATCCGTCAGCCTCATGTACATCATCGATAGTATTTGGTGGAATTTTCTGCATCCAACTATTGCAAGCAAATCCCAAATCAACTACCTGCAACAATCACCACCTTTTTGTCCAATTCCAACACCTATTACCACCACGGATTCCACACTCCAATAAAACCCACTAGTGACAATCTCTATTCCGACGTCCACCATGATTTTTGCCCCAAATTTTGCATGAGAGAGAGGAAGAAAGATGAGCGGGAGAAGAAGATTGAGTACATAGCAAGATTCCCATGCCTTCCATCTGATTTTTTGAATTACCAAAAATACCCAAATTGATCTGAGCCAGCTATCTCAAACGAATGGTGGAGATGTAGCTTCCCCAGAGAAAAATGGTGGAACAACTTCCCAAGGGTTGGGGCTCATCATAAGATATACTTGAACCAAGAAAATCACTAGTTTTGGTTAGATTTTGTAAATATAAGATCATCCTGGACATTCGTACAAAAAAAAGGATCATTTTGGGCATGTCCAGAAAATTTCTCAAATTGGTCCTCAGTCGTCCATCAATTAGGCCTAATAAACGTGCTAAAAGTCCTGTGAATCTGATGGAGGGCTGGGATGTGGATGCGTTTGGTAACACAATTTTCATGGAACTTTCTTGGTGTATAAGCCCTGGGCTTGGTCAATGCAATCTTTTGCAAGTTATTACAAGAAGTACACACAGATCTCAATCGCAAGTTCACCTATGTGATGCGTTTGGCCCAAACCTATGAACCATTCATCTTCTTTGAGGGAAGGTATAGAGCTGGCTTTCTAAATGCATTGCCCAAGCATGGCTTGATGTTTTATTCTTGTCTGATATCTGTGCTTATAAATTTCATCAGCCACACTATACATGTTTACATTTCCATCATCTAACTTAATTATCTGTGCTTGCTTTCTATGCAGGTTTGATGACAAGAACTTGGGTAGACAGCGGTTGGCAGTGAAGGATGGAATTGAAGAGTCTCAAATGCTGAGGTTTGAATCCGTTTGATCTGTGATGCATTGATTGGGATGATTACATGATAAATATTCATACCCTTCGCGTTGTGAAATACGTTTGCAAATGAACACATCTGCTGTTTATAGAAATCTGCATTTGCGTATGTTGTATGGAGAAGTTTGTTTCAATAAATACGTACTCTATTAATAGACAAAGGTGCATTTCATGAATAACTAGTTACCTTCAATTGATCACTAGAATATACATTGGTGCATGCATGCACCCATGCCACTTTGCTAAGTTTTTATTTTTAATTTTTTTTTTTATGGTATCTTGTGTGGAGAAGTCTGTTTCAATAAATGCGTGCTCTATTAATAGACAAAGGTGCATTTCATGAATAACTAGTTACCTTTGATTGATCACTAAAATATTTAGATTGGTGCATACATGCACCCATGCCACTTTGCTAAGTTTTTATTTTTAAAATCTTTTGAATTTAAAAATGAAAAAAAAATACTATTTTTTTTTTTGAGAAAAACGCACCATTTGATATGTCATATGAATGCTAAATTTTTCTTTTTTTAAAAAATCGAGAAAAAGACTCACTTGAGTAGTAGATTGGATTCCACTGTACTTTTCTACCCTATGTTTTAAGGCATGCTTTTCGAAATACAGACGGAAGATTAGAACGATTGCGCCACTGTCTAAAGGGAACATTGGTGGGAGCAGGGCGACCACCGTCCTTCCCCATTGGATCGAGAGTGCCCTTGCGAGAGTATCGCCAACGTGGACACCGCCATTTTCACATTTCCTCGTGTTCCCCGATTGGCTGCCGACACATCCGTAGATAAGGCAGTCCAATTCCAAAGACGGATTGCTATCCATAATCGGTTGTATCATGTTCATCCCATGACATTAATGACATATATGAAAGTAGGTGGCCAAACAGACGTAAATGGTCAGCTCACTATTTTATATTGGTTCACTACAAGAAAAAAGATTTTATTTTTCTAGCAAACTTTTTCGCTACGAAATGAATATTATTTTCCTGCAAATAAATTTTTGTGTCTAAATTATAAAACGACTACCCCTTCCCTACATATTATTCTTTTGCCGCAATTATTATTATATGTAGCAAATATCTATTGGCTAGAGGTTGTCATTGTTTGCTGCTTATATTTTATATAATTGTGGCAGATTAAAATTTCGCTGCCTAAAAGTGGCTACATAATGACCAGAGTCAGTAAATCTAGGTTTCAAATCTCTCATTTTAAAAGCATGGTCTCCACAACATAATGTTTGATGAAAATTTGTTTCCTTAAATTGGAAAATTTTGCTTTTGGGATGATCGAGTTCTACACATGCAGCTTCCGAATATTGAAACATGAAAATGTCCGGCTACGTATAATCAATTTTGTTTGGTGGTTAGATAATTCATAAATGAAAGTTGGTGCATGCAGAATGCTATTTACGTATGCTCTCTCTCTCTCACACACACATTTCATGTCCTTTACAATTCATAAAATGAAAGTTGGTGCATGCAGAATACTCTTTTAAGTATGCTCTTTCTCGCTAAGCGAGCGCCAGCTCAGTTGGTTCCGGGACTGCTCCATGCAGTGGGTGTCCCTAGTTCAAAACATGCCAACAATATTGTGGCAAAAATATTTGTTTTGATGTCATGTCTCCTCAGTTAGGATATTTAGAATACACCGAGGTGAAAATTAGGAACATTTGTTAGATATGTGTAAGAAATTATAAGAATGTCTCTATAGCCTGATTGTAATAATTGAGATGGTATAAAAATAACCATAAAAAGTAGACAATGGTTAAAAAGTGTCAAATTAAAACTTTTCAATCTAAAATTTTTAATTCTCTACAACTATCATATTTTTAATTATTTTTTCACATTTTCCTATACAACTACTCTACTTTTCAATCATTTCTATACAACTACCCATACAACTAACCTATCTATTTTAATTTTGTCCTCTATACTACTCATCATTACCCCTATCATATCACATCATTTCACAATTTTTACTCTTCAAAACTTTTCATAAAAAGTTTTACTCATTCCCAAACACATCCTCTGCATCCTTTTCTTTCTCTTCCTTCCTTTGTACTCATTGCTTGTAATTATACCCATTACATCTTTCAAAAAAGCATCAATCAATATCTACTTTGCCGGCATTGTAGAATTTTTGAGGAACAAAACCGTTCTTGTCACTGGTTCAACTA
Organism: Annona squamosa; assembly: GCA_035584095.1. Lineage (NCBI taxonomy): Eukaryota > Viridiplantae > Streptophyta > Magnoliopsida > Magnoliales > Annonaceae > Annona > Annona squamosa. The sequence goes on along the minus strand of JAXCLR010058987.1, from coordinate 11,693 downwards.
GGTATCTAGCAAAAGTGTAATTGGAGTTCCACTCTTTTCTTGGTATTATTATCCTTTTTTTAAAAAAGAATTCTTTTCAACAATATTTATTCTCTTTTATGTATAAAAAAAAAATTTGATACAACAAATCACGTCAAATTGCTATATTTAAGCCAAAGCCAGCATGTAAATTTTTTCGATGGATATGTTATAGTCATCTCAACTAATATTACAGATTTACAGTCATCCTCTGAGACATTTTTATAATTTTCATATAATATTCTGATAAATATCTAACAATATTCCTTATTTTTCTTACTTGGTTGACATTCTCATAAAATTCACGAAGACTTGTTGCCACCGACTATCAAACCTGCCTTTGCATCTTGCTCCTGAAATCGCATGCTTCGTGGCAAACTTACATGTAAATTGAAATGTAATAAATAGAAAATGCAACCTTTACACATTTGGTTAGAAGGAAAAAAATGGAACTTGTTTTAACCCGGTAACTGAGATATATCTAATATCTTACTTATTTCACTATCTTATTTTTCTTTTTATTATCTGCATTTTAATCATTTTTCATATCACATATATATTTATTATAGGGGCTTGATCGTTTCTGATCAATCTAAAATGGCAGTCATATCTAGTCGATCAAAAACATATATTTTTTATTTTTATAGAACTATTAGTTTTGATCTACCAATGGATGCGCATAGTCCAATTCCAAAGACAGTTTGCTATCTATAGTCAATTGTATCTAGGGGTGTGCATGGGCGGAACCCAACCCAATTCTAACCCATTTTCATCCCAACCCAAACCTATCTAATTTGACCTTATCGCGTACAAATTCAAAACTTTTTCAACAAAATTGCTTATTGCATAAACTACAAAACAATTCCCAATTAGGGGTGCAACTTGGCACCGGGTCAATCTAAACTTGCCTAACTCACATGATTTCAAAATTAAGTTTAGGATTTCTTTTTAGAAAATTTTCAAATTAGACCCGATTTCAACCCAACCGGAAAGAACCAAAACTAATATCGCTCTACATCAACCCGATATAAAAACTTGATTTCTAAACCAAAATCAATGCTTACTTGGTTCGTACCCGACTTGAATCTGAATTCTAATATTATAGTTAAGGTTTGGTTTCATGTAATGCCAGTATTTTTAAGATTGGGTTTATCTAAACTTGGTACAACCCAACCTGAGTTGCATCCCTATCTTAAGCGCTCAAATCAAAATTCCTTTGGTGTTTCATTTTAGGCCATGTGTTAAAAACCATCATTAAAGCATGTGAAATATCTATGGCGCCCTTACATTTTAAACCATCTGCTTTGAAATTTAACCCCGTAAATTAGAACTATATAAATTTAATAAGCTCGAATAGGCTTTAAAAGATTGAACACATTATTAACCTATTAAAATTATGGGTGTAATTTAGTATTGGGTTAGTCTAAACCCACCAAAATTTTTTCAAAATGAACTGATTTCAACCCAACTTGGGCTAAACTAAAACCAATAGTAGATATATATTAACCCAATTAGGAGTACATATGGGTTGGGTTGCCTTCCAATCGAATCTATTTTATCTCAACCCAACCTAATCGAACTTAAAAAACACTACAACCAAACCCAACCCATCATAACCCAACCCAACTATTCACAATTACAAATAAATTCAAAATTTTTTTAAAAAATTGCATTCCAATTTCTAGTTAGTTAAAATTATATTTATATTTATAAATTAAATTTAAAATATATTCATATATTATAATTTACAACTTTGCATACGTATATTAAAAATATTTTCAATAAAAATTGATAAAAAAAGACTTTATTTTCAAAAGATGTGCTCATTATTGTATTTTCAATTGTTATTTTCTTTTTACTTATAAAATCACTCAACACTGATATATTATTGTATTTTCAATTGTTATTTTCTTTTTATCTATAAATCACTAGAGACTGATATAACATTCACACATGTTGCAAGCACTTATGCATCAAGGAATGGATGAAAAAGAAACTTTTAAAAGCCAATTACAAATAGAAGATGGAAAACATCACAAACACGGCTTCAATCTTAAAATTTTAAATTTTTTGAAATAACCTTGAGAGAACATTGTTAGAAAATAAGTATTTATAATTTTGAATGGATGGACATGTCTAAGGTTATTTTTACGATACTTTAAAACTTCAAAAATTAATTTTATATAATTCAAATCATCAATGAAAAAGTAATAAATCACACTTATAGGACTATTTTTGTAAATATCTTGAATTATTTTAAAATATTTCTGATATTAAATAGAATAATTTCATGTATTTCAGATTTTGAAAATTCATAAGATAAATAATTTTAAAATTTGATTCTATCATATTAACAAATATACAAGAAAATATCTTACAAGAAATTTTTTATTTTTGTTTAGATTAATATTTTAATTTGGTATCTTTAATTTTTGGCATTAATGACGTACGAAAGTTGGTGGTCAAACAGATCAGAATGAAATATGTGTCGGCGATGGTAAGTTATTGCGGCATGATCATTTGCTACCAGATGTAAGTGATCAGCCCACTACTTTATCTTCGTTCATTATAAGAAAAAAGATTTTTTCTAGGAAAATTTTTCACTACTATTATTTTCCTGCAAATAAATTTTTGTATCTAAATTATAAAATGACTACCACTTCCCCACATATTTCTTTTTTGCCGCAATTATTATTATATGGGGCAAATATCTATTGGCTACATATAGTATTATAGGTTGTCATTATTTGCATCTTATATTATGTATATATGTAGCAGATTAAAATTTCGCTACGTAAAAGTCGCTACATAGTGACCAGAATCTGTAAATTTAGGTTTCAAATCTCTCGTTTTAAAAGCATGGTCTCCAGAAAATAATAATGTTTGACGAAAATTTGTTGCGTTAAATTGAAAAAATTTACTTTCGGGATGATTGAGTTCTAAATATGCGGCTGCCAAATCTGGAAACGTAAAAAAAGTGTGGCCCCATATAATCAATTTTTTTTTTTTTTTTGGTGGTTAGATAATTCATAAATGGAAATTGGTGGATGCAGAATGCTTCTTTGTTTTGTGTAAGAAAATGCTCTTTTAAGTGCTATAAATACCCCCCTAACCATGTAACGAATGCAAGTGAAGTGAGACTCTCTCTCTCTCTCATTTTATATGTTTTTCTTTCTCTTCCTTTATACTCATCGTTTGTAATTATATCCATCCCATCTTTCACAAAAGCATCAATCTGATCCGCCACATAATATGGAGTTTGCTGGCATTGTAGAATTTCTGAAGAACAAAAGCATCCTTGTCACTGGTTCAACTGCTTATCTAGCAAAGCGTATTTGGAGTTTCACTCTATTCCCTTCTCTTTTCTTAGTATTACTGTCTGTTTTTTAAATTGGTTATTGTCTTTTTTTAAATTGTTTTTTCAACTATATTTATTCCTTTTATAAAAGAAATTTTTGATACACCATATCACATCAAACCGCTGTCTTTTAAGCCAAAGCCAACATGTAAATTAAACTACAAAAAAAAAAATCAGAAAAAGCTACAAGGAAAAAAGATGAAAAATATTTGGACCCCGTAAATGCGATCTAATACCTTACTTATCTCACTATTTTATTTTTTTATTATCTGTATTTTTAATCTTTTTTATACCATATCTAATATATTACGAGGGCCTCATTATTTGAGACCTATCTAAAATGATAGCTATATCAGACCGATCCAAAAATATATATTTTATTTTATAAATATTATAACTTTAGTATATATAATCTATAAACCAAATTTTTTTCCATTTTTAAAAAATATTTTTAAAATTTTAAACGCATAAATATTTTAATCATTTTAACCGTAAAAATGACTAAAATAACTCTATATTTAAATATCTAAAAATGATATATACACATCTCCCAAAATAGTAAAAATTTGATTTATAGAATATACATCTAGAATGACAGTTTTATAAAAAAAATAAAAATAAATTAAAAATATTTTTGACCAGGTTGCAAATGGCATATATATTATGTCTTTACTCGCTCTATTCTTAATCAGTTTTTCATATTTTCACATTTTATATCCTTTTTTCTTCACGTTTCCACTTTATTTTCCCCTTTTTATCAATACCAAATAGATACATGTTTACTACGTGTCCATTTGCATAATAGAATTAACATGTGCCATTTTTTTACTATAAAAAGGACACATTAATTTAATTCTACAGATGAAGAAATAATCTGGTGAATGTAAGATCAATTCAAGATGATTATAATACATAATTAATTTTTTATTTTTATATAATTAACCGCTTGCCGGTCATAGGATTTGAGTGAATAAGCTCCGTGCATTTCTCTTCTTTGACGATTGCAGTTTTCGTAGAGAAGTTACTCAGAATTCAACCTCAAGTGAGGAGAGTCTTCCTCCTCGTAAGAGCTTCCGATGCCAAATCTGCCGCACAACGCGTGGAAAAGGAGGTGAGTGCATTGAAAAACAGAGCAATGAAGATTTTGATCCTAGCTCATGCCTTAAGCTGTTTACTCACATGTTCAAAAGTCTTATTTTAAGGGTATATTTGACCTGACGTATAACAAAATTTTGTTATCAGCACTTACATGAAAAATATTAATTAATAATGTTTCATAAATATTCCAACCAGAGTGTAGTTTTTAAGAGATGCTGATTTAGTATAATGTAGGTTTTTGATTTATATATATCTATTTTAATATTATTTTTTTGATTGAAGGTATACATTACATTTTATTTCATATTAGAATCAAGCTCAAAGAGATGATATACAACTCCTCTATCAATTAGGGAAATAACAAACTCCCTTCCATTCATCCATCGAGGAGATAACAATATACTCTCATCTTTTTTACAACAGAGACTAAGCTCCCAATACATCTAAATCTCATGGTGGAATTTGAACACAGGTAGATACATATATCATCTGAAAGATTATTACTGTATAAATAACTAATTCTATAATTATAATAATATTATGAATGGATCTAACTAATTTTCATATTTTGCATGCAATTATAAATATTTTAAAGAAAATATGGTTTATAAAAAAGTTGAATGAAATGATTTTTAACATCATAATAAACAAATGACTTAAAAAACATAAGCGAATTAGACGCATTAACCAAAATTAATAGGACATCGCTGCAGGTTGGTACTATAAAAAGATTTCCCTTTATGTTTCAAACAATTTAAACCATTTTATTACATGCTTACAAGATAAACCATTTTAGTACAGAGCACTAGTCATTTACCACCGGTCTAAAAAAGTCAAAGTGTCAAGCTTGTCCCACTTTTTCTAAGTTTTTCAGGGGTAATTGAGATGATTAAACCATCCAACTTCATAGGTCTGACCATTAAGTCAATTCACCAAGTTAAACCTACGAAACTATTCCCGCACTTCCAAAGTTTCTTAGGGAGCAATGGAGATAGCCAATAGAACCTAAATTTATTTAGTCGACATAATGATTCAACTCACAAAGTGAAACCTAGCCAACCCTGACTTGGTTTTTCTTAAAATTTTTATAGGAAATTAAAAGACTTGAACCATCCAACTTGATGAATTCAAATCACAGAGTTGAATTGCTAAGTCAAACCCAACCTATAGGTTTCTAAATTTCCTATGGGTTAATTGAAAGAATCAAGTTAATTTAACTTGTTGAGTCAATTTGTTAGTTAATTCATCAAGTCAAACTTAATAAACCTAGTTGTATTCTTTCTAAGCTCTTCATGGGAAATTGAAAGAACTGAGTCATCCAAATTGTTGTGTCAAACCTACTAAGTGAATTTATCCAATCAATCCTAACCAATCTAGTATCATTTTTGCATAGTTTTGACAAGCTAACGGAATTTTACGAACATTTCATTGAATATAATTAAATGAGATTTTCCATTTTTTAAAAACAATGTTCAAATTTTCTTATAATTTTTATTTTCTAATATTTTGATATTATTTTTCTTATTTCAAATATAATTTATCATCTTTAATGCACAATAATACTTTTCATTAAGGGTGTGTTTGGTTTGAGGTAAAAATTTTGATGAAAAGTTTTTGAAGTAGAAGTTGTGAAATTGATTTGAAAATGATGTGATATAATAAGGGGAATTATGAGGAGTAAAGATAATAAAGTTAAAATATATAAGTTAGATTTATGGATAGTTATGTAGAAATAATTGAAAAGTACGATAGTTTATATAAAAAATGTAAAAAAAAAAATTAAAAAATAGAGCAATTATGAAGAGTGAAAAGTTTTATTTAGACATTTTTTTCCCAAACAAACACACCTTCAAGCTCTTTATCTAAATTTAATTCTCTAGGATAATTCCAAACGGGCCCTAAGTTAACCAAACTCAATCACTTTACTCTGCTTTTTCTAAGCTTCTAATGAATAATTGAGGAAACTGAGTTTTCTCACCAAGCTATTGAGTCGACTCAATGAGTTAACCTCATCAACCATCCTTCCTAGACTTCCTATGGTCAAAAGATGAGGCAAGTCAACCAATCACCTATTTTCTTGATTTCCTTCAAGTCCAGATACAAGAAATCACTCGGTCTTTAACCTTTCCCACATTATATTAGACTGATCAAATTCCCAAAGTATTTAACATCAGCTTAGAACCAAATTATCCACTCCGCGCCTAGTGAATTATTGAAACATTCTCAAACATCCAATTATTATGCCCGACGTGCTAAGTGATCTTTAAAAAGCATAACTCCAAACCGAGTTAGTGCATATGATTTAAGCATCTTTATCCTACATTGTTATTTTCCTTTTAATGTTTTTACTCAAATTTGGGGATGTAATTATGGCTACTTTGACAAAAAACATGTAAATTTTTTATGAAATGTCAATGAGATTGAAATTCATTGCATTAAAAATATAACAATTTCAATTCTTATTTTTTCTATGAACAAAAATTTAATATTCATGAAAATATTATCAACCGAAAATAAATATTTTTTAATCCTTTAAAGCTCACATCAATGATTCATATTCTTGAATTTTTGCATCATGATACTAAAATTTCAAAAAGAATAAAGTTGGTAGTTTATATATAGAATAAAATATCTATAAGATACATTTTTTTCCCAGGTCGAATGTGATGTAAATGGATATATAATAAAATATCTATAGGTCAACCAGCAACCCAACTATTTTTAACAAAAGGATCAATATTGAAGTTAAAGTCATAATGAATGGGATGTAAATGGATAAAAGTTAAAAGTTTTCTTAAAGGGGTTAAAATTCGGGTTAATATTAGTCATCTAATTGGAGTCCTGCAAGTTCATAAAATGATCATTTCAAACAGGTTTGAAATGTCCTCATTTTAACTTTAAAAATATTTTTGCAAAACAGTTAATTTAGTTGTGTTTAATCTATAAATTAATTTTTACCAATTTTGGAAAGATATATATTTTTTTTGGATTTTCAAACATAGAGGCATTTTAGTCATATTTCAACAATTTAAAATAACTAAAATACCTTCATGTTTAAAAATCTAAAATAAATAGATACACATCTCCAAATTTGGTAAAAAATTGGTTTATAGATAAATATAATTGAAATAACAATTTTATAATTTTTTTTAAAAATATATGTTTTAGACTGTAAATGACGGCAAAATTGATCAAGTTGATATGCTAATGACTTTAGTGCACGTTCTCGCAGGTGATAGAAGAGCAAGTGTTTAGGATTTTGGGAGAGAAACACGACAAGGACTTCCATTCCTTCATCTCCAACAAGGTGACGGCTGTTGCAGGAGACGTCCTTTACCAGAACTTGGGAATAACTGATTCATGCACTGTCCAAGAGATTTCGAGTGAAGTTAGCATTGTGGTCAATGCAGCTGCCACCACAAATTTTCTGGAGAGGTAAAGTTATTCGTAGCATGGCACATAAAAGTACTATGGAACTTAATTTGGTTGCTTATAAACTTATGTAGAAGACCATAGTGGCAGCTCTATATATAAGTACAGGTCCAGAGAAGCGTTACACTCTTTAATCATGATGGATTCAATAGATACGCAAACGGGCTTGTATTTGAATATGGAATTTGTCTTCTAAATTCATGTTGGCACATTATTTGTGGGCCGGGTAAAAAATAAGGTAATTTTTTTTGAAGGAAAAAATATGAGGTCATTCGCGAAACATATTTTTTATTTTTTGAAAATTTTTATATAACTGTTAACATTAGTGTATTTTTTCTATAAATCAATTTTTATCATTTTTAGTAATTTATATATACTTATTTTGTATTTTTAAATGTAGGGGTATTTCGAATGGCTATAATGCCCCTGCGTTAAAAATTACAAAATGGCTATAATGTTCGCCATACAAGTTGCATAAGAAGTGTTTATCATGGATTTGCATCGAGTGGTCTCCAAACTATTTATTATTACATGCTTTGTAAGATATTACAGTTTATGTAGTAATAAAAAATTAAAAAACCGTAGTCACAAGGAAACTCGAACCCAAATTCTCTACTTGAAAGCCAAATGTATTTACTGCCATCGCAGTGAAAGCTTTTGAAAAAATCATTCACATGATTTTGAAAATACCCAATAATAGTTTTTGGTCCTTTTGTAATCAAGCCATGCCTCATACATCAAACTATCCTTACGAGTGTCATATTTGCACACAGATATGATGTTGCTTTAGGTGTTAATGCATTGGGAGCTAAACATGTTCTAGAATTGCAAAGAAGTGTTCAAAATTGGAGATGCTTCTTAATGTTTCTACTGGTGAGTTTAGTCAACCAAAACCGTTCTCTGGAGTAACGCCAGGGTTCCAAAAATCTGTATAGTGGTTATTACGAGGTCGATGCCAACTTAGATCATTGTTCCTTTCTTCTTCATGGGAGAAGATTTTGCCTAAGGAAATTTTTATTGAGAGTGTGTTTGAGAGGTGATAAAATTCTTATATGAAAAGTTTTTGAATTAGTAAAAAACAATTATGATGTGCAGGGGATAATGATGACGTGTAAAAAAAAGTTAAAATAGAAAGGTCAATTATATATGTACTAGTATAGAAATGATTGAAAAGTAGGATACTTGTATGAGAAAATGTGAACAAAATTTAGTTACAGTTGTTCAAAAGTTTTAGATTGAAAATTTTTTGTTGAAAAATTTTTGTATTTGGCAAACATGCTATGAAGTGATTATTAATTTACCGTGGTTGCTATAATACAAGGCTAAATAACTTGGCATAAATTATTAAACTCCTAACAAATAGCTGGATTTTATGGAATTGACTATTCGCATTCTATTTATTAATGTCTCTCAGCTTATGCTACTAAAGAGAACTCTGGGTTGATAATGGAGAAAGAGTTTCACATGATGAAATGTTGAATGGAAATTCAACTCTTGACATTGAGGTAGAAATGAAGCTGGTGAATGAAAAATTGAAGGAACTGAATGATCTTAAAGCCACCGAAGAAGCAATAACAAGAACCATGAAAGATACGGGCACCTTGGTAGTTTATAAGTGGGTCTCAAGTTCAATATTGTGTAACGCATTTTAAAGCCGTGTGGCTAAGCTGTCAGGCTAGAGCGGACAATATCACACTGTAAGGCCCATAGCCCATAGGCCCAATGGACGTTTTCTGGGTTTGTGTGCTTTGTGCGTCAGGCCCAATAGTCACTTTTTCTAGGTCTGTGTATGATAAGTGGTATCAGAGTGGCTACCCCTCTAGTAAATATGGTTCAGAGAGTTGAACCACTGAAAGTCGGCGCTGCTGGCAGAAGCCCAAAGTTGGGTTGTGGTTCGGGGACGAACCAAGCAAAAGCTGGTGGGCTTGTAATGGCCCAAAACTGAATCCCGCATCGAAAAAGAGAGAAAGTTCCTGGTAGTTTATAAGTAGGTTTCAAGTTCAATATGGTGTGACACGTTTTAAAGCCGTGCAGCTAAGCTGTCAGGCCATAGCGGATAATGACACACTGTGAGACCCATAGCTCACAGGCCCAATAGACGTTTTTTGAGTTTGTGTGCTTTATGCGTCAAGTCCAATGGTTGCTTTTCTAGGTCTGTGCTTGACAAGTACTTGTAATAGCCCAGAACCGAATCTCATATAAAAAAGGGAGAAAGTTCTTAGTAGTTTATAAGCAGGTCTCAAGTTGAATATGGTGTGACGAGTTTTAAAGTCATGTGGCTAAGTTGCCAGGTCAGAGCGGACAATATCACATTATGAGGCCCATAGCCCACAGGCCCAATGGGTGTTTTCTGGGTCTGTGCGTGACAAGTGGTATCAGAGCAGCTCCCCCTCCAATGATGTGATTCAGAGAGTTAAACCAGTGAAAGTTGGGGCTGTAGGCAGAAACCCAGAGTTGGGTTGTGGTTTGGGGACGAACTAGGTGAAAGCTGGTGAGCTCGTAATAGCCCAGAACCAAATCTCACATCGAAAAGGGGAGAAAGTTCCTAGTAGTTTATAAGTGGGCCTCAAGTTTAATATGGTGTGATGCGTTTTAAAGCTATGCGGCTAAGCTGACAGGCCAGAATAGACAATATCATACTGTGAGGCCCATAACCCACAGGCCCAATAAACTTTTTCTAGGTCTGTGCGCTCTGTGCGTCAGGCCCAATAGTCGCTTTTCTAGGTCTGTGCGTGACCAGAAACGAGGCCAACCAGACACATAAAATAAACAAAATAGAACAAAACAAATGAAAAATAAAATGGAAAGCAGTCAGACATGATATAAGAAATGCTTCAGGCAAATTAAGAGCATGGAGACATCTTGAATTATGTTTTTCGTCAACATCATAAGCATCTAAACGTGACCCAAGGCCTTCAAGATAGATATTCTCTTGTAGTTTGATAGATTATTGTTCTAGTAAATGTATTTCATGTGCTTTATTGATTTACTTTCTCATTTTATGTGATGAATTAGAAAAGGAAATTGAATTGCATTCTTTAATCTTTGGTATGGCTTAAGCGCCTTCCCAATCTTAAAAGTTAGCTTAAAAGGTGAGATGCAACTGTACATGAGACAACGTCCGTGCAAACAGATGTACAAGGAGCTGATTTGTATAAGATATTGGCTTGGGGTAGTGGATTGTCCTTGAAGGTATCTGATGCACAACACTATAATAGGTTTGTATAAGATATTGTGTTGCATCTCGTAGGTCTAGGCACTTTGGTTGGTCAAACGTCTGCGTTTTCACGAAGGCATTGGGAGAGATGCTTCTTGGGCAATACAGAGACAATATATCTCTTGTTATATTGAGGCAAACCATTATAACAAGTACTTATAGAGAGCCATTCCCTGGTTGGATAGAAGGAATGAGGTAACACACATATAATTCCATATTACAATTTCGATGAAGTCGATCATGTAGCTTGAGTAATCAGATCTACTTATTTTTATACAATTTTTTCTTAATCCATAAATGTGTCATTTACTTTACTCCCCACTCGAAATCTACTAAGTTAGTCTTCTAAAGGAAAATTTTACCCCCCACCCCCCTAGATGTCTCCTTACTGGAGTGAAAACCAATTCAAAATCCTTAATTGTGAAATAATGAGGATTTGAGCTCCCAAGTTCAGCATTGAATCTCCTTCTCCTCCCTCTTGCCCAAGGCATCCTCAAGAAATCAAATCCAAAGCATAAGAGAATTACTTTCTATCATTATTCTATGAAGGTACATTTCTCGAGAAGTAAG